>JAESUZ010001855.1:42500-205147 GCA_017311185.1 Proteles cristata cristata | reverse complement strand
TTCTGTATCCCTTGGGTAAATTCCTAGCAGTGCTATTGCTGGGTCATAGGGGAGTTCTATTGTTAGTTTCCTGAGGAACCTCCACACTGTTTTCCAGAGGGGCTGTACCAGTTTACATTCCCACCAACAGTGTAGGAGGGTGCCCATTTCTCCACATCCTCACCAGCATCTATAGTCTCCTGATTTGTTCATTTTCACCACTCTTACTGGTGTGAGGTGATATCTCAGTGTGGTTTTGATTTGTATTTCCCTGATAAGTGACGTTGAGCATCGTTTCATGTGTGTGTTGGCCATCCGGATGTCCTCTTTGGAGAAGTGTCTGTTCATGTCTTCTGCCCATTTCTTCACTGGATTATTTGTGTTTTTGGGTGTGGAGTTTTGTGAGTTCCTTATAGACTTTGGATACTAGCCCTTTATCTGATATGTCATTTGCAACTATTTTTTCCCATTCTGCCTGTTGCCTATTAGTCTTATTGATTGTTTCCCTTGCCGTGCAGAAGCTTTTTATCTTGATGAAGTCCCAATAGTTCATTTTTGCTCTTGATTCTCTTGCCTTTGGGGATCTGTCAAGTAAGAAATTGCTGCAGTGGAAGTCAAGGAGGTTGTTTCCTGCTTTCTCCTCTAGGGTTTTGATAGTTTCCCATCTCACATTCAGGTCCTTTATCCATTTTGAGTTTATTTTTGTGTATGGTGTGAGACAGTGATCCAGTTTCATTCTTCTGCATGTTGCTGCCCAGTTCTCCCAGCACCATCTGTTAAAGAGGCTGTCTTATTTCCATTGGATATTCTTTCCCACTTTGTTAAAGATTAGTTGACCATACATTTGTGGGTCCAATTCTGAGTTTTCAATTCTATTCCATTGGTCTATGTGTCTGTTTTTGTGTCAATACCATATTGTCTTGGTGATTACAGCTTTGTAGTAGAGGCTAAAGTCTGGGATGGTAAGAGCTATTTTTTTTTAAGACTAAACAAAATTGATAAATCCCTATCTAGATTTCTCAAAAAGAAAAAGAGGACCCAAATAGATAAATCATGAATGAAAGAGGAGATTACAACCAACAACTCATAAATACAAACAATTATTAGAGAATACTACGAAAAACTATATGCCAACGAACTGGACAATCTGAAAGAAATGGACAAATTCCTAGATACCCACACACTACCAAAACTCAAATGGGAAGAAATAGAAAATTTGAACAGACCCATTACCAGCAAAGAAATTGAATCAGTTATCAAAAATCTCCCAACAAATAAGAATCCTGGGCCAGATGGCTTCCCAGGGGAATTCTACCAGACAGTTAAAGCAGAGTCAACACCTATTCTTTTCAAGCTGTTCCAGAAAATAGAAACAGAGGAAAGCTTCCAGACTTATTCTCTAGAGCCAGCATTACCTTGATTCCCAAACCAAAGATGCCACTATAAAGGAGAATTACAGGCTAATATCCCTGATGAACATGGATGTGAAAATTCTCAACAAGATACTAGGAAATTGAGTTCAATAGTATATTAAAAGGATTATTCACCATGAACAAGTGGGGTTTATTCCTGGGCTGTAGGCCTGGTTCAATATTTGTGAATAAATCAGTGTGATACATCATGTTAGTAGAAGGAAGGATAAGAACCATATGATCCTGTCAATAGATGCAGCAAAAGCATTTGACAAAATACAGCATCTTTTCTTAGAAAAACCGTCAAGAAAGTTGGGATAGAAGGAACATGACATCATAAAAGCCATATATGAAAGGCCCACAGCTAATATCATCCTCAATGGGGAAAAACTGAGAGCTTTCCCCTGAGATCGGGAACACAACAGGGATGTCCACTCTCACCACTGTTGTTTAACATAGTGCTGGAAGTCCTAGCATCAGCCATCAGACACCAAAAGGAAATAAAAGGCATCAGAATTGGCAAAGAAGAAGTAAAATTTTCACTTTTCACAGATGACATAATACTCTACATGGAATACCTGAAAGACTCCACCAAAAACATGCTAGAACTGATACATGAATTCAGCAGTCACTGGATATAAAATCAATGTACAGAATTTGGTTGCAGTTCCATACACCAATAATGAAGCAACAGAAAGAGATATCAAGGAATTGATCTTATTTACAATTGCATTAAGAACTATAAAATACCTGGGGCGCCTGGGTGGCTTAGTCGGTTAAGCGTCCGACTTTTGCTTGGGTCATGATCTCACGGTTCGTGGGTTCACGCCCCACATCGGGCTCTGTGCTGCCTGCCAGCTCAGAGCCTGGAGCCTGTTTCAGAGTCTGTGTCTCCCTCTCTCTCTGACCTTCCCCTGCTCACGCTGTCTCTCTCTCTCTCCTAGAAATAAAAAAAAAGAAAAGAAAAAGAAAAGAACCATAAAATACCTAAGAATAAACCTAACCAAAGAGGTAAAATATCTGTACACTGAAAACTATAGAAAGCTTATGAAAGAGACTGAAGAAGACACAAAGAAATGGAAAACATTCCATGGTCATGTATTGGAAAGACAAATATTGTTAAAATGTCAATACTACCCAAAGCGATTTACACATTCAATGCCATCTCAATCAAAATAGCACCAGCATTCTTCTCAGAGGCAGAACAAACAATACTAAAATTTGTATGACCCCAAATAGACAAAGTAATGTTGAAAAAGCTGGAGGCATCAGAATCCCAGATTTTAACCTGAACTACAAAGCTGTAGTCATCAAGACAGTATGGTATTGGCACAAAAAACAGATACAAAGACCAATGGAATAGAATAGAGAACGCAGAATTGGATCCACAAATGTATGGCCAACTAATCTTTGACAAAGCAGGAAAGAGTATCCAATGGAAAAAAAGACAGTGTCTTTAGCAAATTGTGCTGGGAGAACAGGACAGCAACATGCAGAAGAATGAAACTGGACCACTTTCTTACACTATACACAGAAATAAATTCAAAACGGATGAAAGACCAAAATATGAGACAGGAAACCATCAAAATCCTAGAGGAGGAAACAGACAACAACCTCTTTGGCCTTAGCTGCAGCAGCTTCTTACTTGACATGTCTCTGAAGACAAGGGAATTAAAAGCAAAAATGAACTATTCAGACCTCAACAAGATAAAAAAAAATAAAAACTTCTGCACAGCAAAAGAAACAATCAACAAAACTAAAGGGCAACCAACAGAATGGGAGAAGATATTTGCAAATGACGTATCGGGTAAAGGTTTAGGATCCAAAATCTATAAAGAACTTACCAAACTCAATTCCTGAAAACAAATAATCCAGTGAAGAAATGGGCAGAAGACATGAATAGACACTTTTCCAAAGAAGACATCCACGGGGCTCCTGGGTGGCTCATTTGGTTAAGTGTCCGACTTTGGCTCCGGTCATGATCTTACGATTTGTGGGTCAAGCTCCTCATCGGGTTCTGTGCTGACAGGTAGCTCAGAGCCTGGGGCCTGCTTCATAATTCTGCATCTCCCTCTCTCTCTGACCCCCCACTGTTCATGCTGTCTTTCTCTCTCAGAAATAAATAAAGAACATTAAAAAAAAATTAAAAAAAAAAAAGAAAGAAGACATCCAGGCAGCTAATAGAGACATGAAAAGATGCTCAACATTGTTTATCATCAGGAAAATACAGATCAAAACCACACTGAGGTACCACCTCACACTGGTCAGAGAGGATAAAATTAACAACTCAGACAACAACAGACATTGGCGAGGACGTAGAGAAAGGGGAACCCTCTTGCACTGTTTTTGGGAATGCAAACTGGTGCAGCCACTCTGGAAAATAGTATGGAGGTTTCTCAAAAAACTGCAAATAAAATTACCCTATGACCCAGCAGTAACACTACTAGGAACTTATCCAAAGGATATAGGAGTGCTGATTCATAGGGACATGTGCCCCAATGTTTATAGCAAGGCTATCAACGATAGCCAAAGTATGGAAAGAGGCCAAATGGCCATCAATGATGAATGGATAAAGAAGATCTAGTACACACACACACACACACACACACACACACACACACACACACACAATGGAATACTACTTGGCAATGAAAAAGAATGAAATCTTGTCATTTGCAACAAAGTGGATGGAATAGGAGGGTATTGTGCTAAGCGAAATAAATCAGTCAGAGAAGGGGAGATATTATATGTTTTCACTCATATGTGGAATTTAAGAAACTTAACAGAAGACCATGGGGGAAGGGAAGAAAAAAATAGTTACAAACAGAAAGGGAGGCAAACCATAAGAGGCTCTTAAATACGGAGAACAAACTGAGGGTTGATGGGGGTAGAGGGGTGGAGGGCAAGGAAAAATGGTAATGGGCATTGAGAAAGGTACTTGTTGGGATGAGCACTGGGTGTTGTATATAAGTGATGGGGATCTACTCCCTAAGTCAAGAGCACACTGTACATACTGTATGTCAACTAACTTGACAATAAATTATGTATAAAAAACCAAACAAGCAACATTACCAAATTCCTAAGTCAGATAGCTTCAGCTCAAATGCCGTTTGATATGTGTGTGCCCTCAGTCTCTGATAATTACTTAGGTTTCTGTGTAAAATAGTGTGTCTGGGTGACATGACATCTGCTATGATTACAAATAACATCCTTCAACTTCCCCATATTCTACTGCTGGAGAAAACATGGGATTTACCTGATATTTACTGAAACATTGTGTGTTCAACTAGAACACAAAAAGGAGATTTTTGCATGCTATTATGCAGCTGGCATAAGAAGCATGTTCATTCTATTGGAAAATGCTCTTATATTTTACCCTTGCAATTTTTCTGTTCTGCGGTATTCTTTCTTTGGCAACCATGTGATTTGTCTTGACTGAGGCTGTTCATATATGCAGTGGAAGGACACTAATCTGGGTTGTAGCTTTGACTGTATCACTGCCATTGGGCAACTTATTTGAACATAGCTGACAAAAAAAGAAATACCAATTTACAAATATCTAGTTTTCAGTCCTTAAGTTTCAGTTGTACAAATCAGAGAAAGGGTGGAGCTTGGAAAAAGTGGTGTTGCTGAGGGCCCTCGAAATAGATTCATGCTGGAAGGGGACAAATGTAATATTCCTCAAAAAGGAATGGGATATAAGGGGAGACAGGAGTAAGGGTGAAAACTAAAGTCAACTCATTTGGAAAGAGGGGACTTCTCTGTCTCTTTAATTTCTTCAAATAAACTTTGCTGAAATATCTTTTTTTTTTTTTGAAACAGAGATAGAGAGACAGAAAGAGACAGTGTGGAGCCCCCTGCGGAGCTCGATCTCACATATGACATCATGACCTGAGCAGAAATCAAGAGTTGGTCGTTTAACTGACTGAGACACTCAGGTGCCCCTGAAGTATCCTTTATTTTTTTATTTTTTTTTATTTTTTTAATTTTTTTTTTAATGCTTTATTTCTAGGAGAGAGAGAGAGAGACAGCGCGAGCAGGGGAGGGTCAGAGAGAGAGGGAGTCACAGACTGAAACAGGCTCCAGGCTCTGAGCTGGCAGTCAGCACAGAGCCGACGCGGGGCTCGAACCCACGAACGCGAGATCATGACCCAAGCGAAAGTCGGACGCTTAACCGACTAAGCCACCCAGGCGCCCCTGAAGTATCCTTTAAACACACTCCAATACACCCACTGTAAGTGTACTATTCAATGAGTCTTGACAATTGTATGCAGCCATGTAACTACCAGTGTGACCAAGATAATACAACATTGCCATCACTCCAAAAAGTCCTCTTCTGCCCTATCAGCCTTCTCACACTGAAAAATAGGCTTATCTCTCCTTTAAAAAAAAATTTTTTTTAATGTTTTATTTATTTCTGAGACAAAGAGAGACAGTGTGAGCAGGGGAGAGTCAGAGAGACAGGGAGACACAGAATCTGAAGCAAGCTCCAGGCTCCGAGCTAGCTGTCAGCACAGAGCCTGACACTGGGCTCAAACCCATGAACCGTGAGATCATGACCTGAGCTGAAGCCAGATGCTTAACCGACTGAGCCACCCAGGTCCCCCTAGGCTTGTCTCTTCTGGAGTTTTATATGAATAGAATTATGCAGCATGTACTTTTTTTGTGGATTCTTTTGCATAGCATGTTTTTAAGATTCATCTATGCATCAGGAATTTGGTTCTTTTTATTATTGAGTTATATTCTATTGCATGCATAAACACAATTTGTGTATCTATTCAGCTGTTGGTGAACAACTGATTTGGATTCTGTTTGGGGCTATTATGGGTAAAGTGGGTGTGAATATTACTGTACAGGTCTTTGGACATAGGTTTTCATTTATCTTGGAGAAAATGCTTAGAAGTGGAATAGCTGGGTCATATGGTAAGGGTGTGTTTGACTTTATAAAAAACTGCCAAGCTGTTTTCCAAAGAGTATACTATTTTACATAATCACCAGCAATGTTTTAGTTGCCTCATACCATCCCCACACTTAGTATTTTCAAGCTTCTAATTAGGACATATCTGTAGGTGTGTAGAGATATCTTCTGTGGTTTCAATTTGCATCCCTGAGGACTAAAGATGTTGAGCGCCACTTCCTGTGTTCACTTGACATCTGTGTATCTTCTTTGATGAAGTGTTGATTTATATCCCTTACCCATTTTATTTTATTTTGTTTTATTAAAGTTTATTTATTTTGAAAGAGACAGAGCATGAGTGGGGAGGTGCAGTGAGAGAGGGTGAGAGAGAATCCCAAGCAGGCTCTACGTGGTCAGCACAGAGCCAGACATGGGGCTCAGGCTCACAAGACTGTGAGATCATGACCTCAGCCGAGATCATAACCTGAGCTAAATCAAGAGTCAGATGCTCAGCCGACTGAGCCACCCAGGTGCCCCTAAGTCTCTTACCCATTTTAAATTGGATTATTTATCATATAATTGAGTTATAAAATTATTTATATATTCTGAGTATGAGTCCTTTGTCAGATTCTGTAAATATTTCCTCTTAGTCTGTGGCTTGTGTTTTCTTATTTGTGTTTTCTGAAGAGCAGAAAATTTCAATTTTGATGAAGGCTAATTTATCACCCTTTTCTTTAATGATCTATGTTTTTGGTATCTTAAGAAATCTCTGCCTACTCAAGATATTTTTTTTTCTAGAAGTTTCATAGTTTTAACTTTTAGATTTAGGCCTATCATCCATTTTGAGTTCACTTTAGGGAATGGTATGGGTGAGGGTCAAGGTTAGTTTTTCTCTAAATGAACATCCAGCAAAATCTGTTGAAAATTTATACTTTCCTCTTTGGATTGCCTTGATATCTTTTTATTTTATTTATTTATTTATTTATTGCCTTGATATCTTTTTTAAAAAACTGACTGATCACATATATGTTCATCTATTTCTGGACTGTATCTTCTCTTCCATTGATCTCTATGTCTGTCCACTGATTTCTATTTCTGTCCTATGATAATAATTCCACACCGTCTTAATTACTATAGTTTCAAGTTTTGAAACCAGGGAAAGTAAGTTCTCTACCTTTGTATTATATTTTTAAAGTATTATGGTTATTATAGATAATATGCGTTTCCTTATAAATTCTTTTTATTTTAAAAAAAAATTAATGTTTGGGACGCCTGGATGGCTTAATCGGTTAAGCGTCCGACTTTCGTTTAGGTCATGACCTCGCGGTTCGTGGGTTCGAGCCCCGCGTCGGGCTCTGTGCTGACTCCCAGCTCAGAGCCTGGAGCCTATTTCAGAGTCTGTGTCTCCCTCTCTCTCTGACCCTCCCCTGCTCACGCTCTCTCTCTCTCTCCTAGAAATAAATTTAAAAAAAATATTTAAAAAATTAATGTTTATTTGAGAGAGAGAGAGAGAGAGAGAGAGAGAAACAGAGAGAAACAGAGTGTGAGTGGAGGAGGGGCAGAGAGAGAGGGAGACACAGCATGTGAAGCAGGCTCCAGGCTCCAAGCTGTTGGTACAGAGCTCGATGCAGGGCTCAAGCTCACAAACCATGAGATCATGACCTGAGCTGAAGTCGGACACTTAACTGACTGACCCAGGTGCCCAGGTCACAAATTCTAGAGTCAGCTTATCAATTTCTTAAATGT
Source organism: Proteles cristata cristata (assembly GCA_017311185.1). NCBI lineage: Eukaryota > Metazoa > Chordata > Mammalia > Carnivora > Hyaenidae > Proteles > Proteles cristata. The sequence goes on along the minus strand of JAESUZ010001855.1, from coordinate 197,113 downwards.
AACTACTAGAATTTTTATCGGACTTATATTGAATGCATAGACCTTTTTGGGAGAGAATTGGCATCTTAATAATAGTGACTAAGCTGTTCCATGAACATGGCAATATATGTTAGACTATATACTATGTACCAGAAGTTTCTAACATTGGAATTTGTTCTGGAAAGTGGACTTCAAACTTAAAATTTTAAAGGTGGGATTTTTTAAATATTTAAAAATATTTTAAAATGACATTTACTTGTGGGATACAGAAGAAATGTCCTCATTTGTGGAATGATAGATTTGAACTATACAATCTCTAATGCCTCTTTCAATATTTTAAAGTTATTAAACAGATCTTACTGCTTTCGTCAGGTGAAGGTCAGGACTGTCAGAGACACTTCTTATCAAAAGAGTTAACTTAAAGATAATGGAGTCTTTCTATTGCAGTTTTAAGAATCTGACAAATGTTGCTTGGGCCCTTAGACCTCAAAAGCACAAAATAATAGACCATTGTCTAAGATAGAGAAGCTAAAATGGAGTGTGAGTTTATGTATTAACTCAAAATGAAACACATGAGCAAGACCTAAAAACAAAGTGTTTTGGGGGGATACAAAAACTACATTTTAAAAAAATATTTATTATTTTTGAGAGAAAGGGCATCTAAGAGAGAGTGAAAGACAGTGAGAGAGAGAGAGAGAGAGAGAGAGAGAGAGGTGGGAGGCACACAAAGAGGGAGACAGAGGATTTGAAGCAGGCTCTGCACTGACAGTGCAGCCCCATGCGTGGCTCAAACTCATGAACCCTGAAATCATGACCTGAACTGAAGTTGAACGCTGAACTGACTGAGTTAGTTAAAATTTTTTTGACAGCTTTTTAGGGATACTAGTTTTTTTAAGTAGTAATATATTTATAAAGTTATTCGCCAATCCTTCCACAAATTATAAAACAATGAATTTTTATTTGTCACTTTCTAATGTCAAAAAGGGAGGGGTGCCTGAGTGGCTCAGTTGGCTGGGTGTTTGTGAGTTCCAGCCCCACAATGGGCTCTGTGCTGACAGTGAGGAATCTGCTTGGGATTCTCTCTCTCTCTCTGTCCCTCCCCTGTTCTCTTTCTCTCTCCCAAAATAAATAAATAAACTTAAACAATTTTTTAAAAAATTTTTAATGTTTTATTTATTTCTAAGAGAGGGAGAGACAGCGTGAGCAGGGGAGGGTCAGAGAGAGAGGGAATCACAGACTGAAGCAGGCTTCAGGCTCTGAGCTGGCAGTCAGCACAGAGCCCGACGCGGGCCTCAAACCCACGAACCGCGAGATCATGACCCAAGCGAAAGTCGGACGCTTAACCGACTAAGCCACCCAGGCGCCCCTTAAACAATTTTTTTAAAAGGGATAATTATATTGTCTCTAATTATAGTTTAACGACAACTGTATCTTCTCATTTACTTTGGGCAGTCTATCATAATAAAATTCTGCAAAGTTAGTAAAAAGAAATATGGAAAATTCCTGGAACTCTGACTAATAGGGTAAGTAAAACACTATAAAGTGATATACTAAACATTTTAAAGTACCTATTTGTTACTATTTTTACTATGCATCATCTCCATTGCCCACATGCCTTCTTTAGGGTGTTCAGTTGATTTATATATTTTTAAAAATCACCACAGTAAATAAATGCGTTGGTCCAAAAAATTTGAAATTCAAGATTATAAACTAACTCCACTGATTCCCTATTTAAGATGAAGCAGTCTTTAAACAAATCATTAAAACATTTTTTCTTTTTTTCTTTTTTTAATTTATTTCTAGGAGAGAGAGAGAGAGACAGCGTGAGCAAGGGAGGGTCAGAGAGAGAGGGAGACACAGACTCTGAAACAGGCTCCAGGCTCTGAGCTGGCAGTCAGCACAGAGCCCGACGCGGGGCTCGAACCCATGAACTGCGAGATCATGACCTAAGCGAAAGTCGGATGCTTAACCGACTAAGCCACCCAGGAGCCCCGCATTAAAATATTTTTAATTAAATGTGAAATACTGCTCAGTAAAAATGCACAGAATTTTTTTATTCTAATGTCTTAAATCAGGGATCAAGAAATTTTCTGTAAAGGGCCAGGTAGTAAATATTTTAGGTTTTGCAGGTCAAGAGGAAAAATTGAGTATATTTTATGACACTTACATAATGATAGTTAACTTCATGTTTATTATACAATGACACGGTAGCCTTTGCTCAAAAAATACAATGTACATCAACATCACCAAAATAAGCACTCATCACAACAGTCCCAACCAACAGGAAAACAACAGTCAGAAAAATTAGAAAACTTTAAATGGGACATCTCATCACAGATGTATTTCTTCACAAAAATAAAAATGGAAATGAGGCTATAACCAAAGTAAGTTTCTGAATGACTCATTTGTTAACCAAGCAAGGAAAGCCATTGACTAACGGTGAGTTAGTTAAATCACGTTTGATTGTAGCAGCCAAAAGGAGAACAGAAAAAAATAAACTTATTTAGGATTATAATCCTTTTGGTGAGAACACTTGCTTAAAGAGCAGAGGATATTGAGAGCAACATCAATTTTTAAAAAACGGAAAATGATTCCAAGTGGTTTTCCTTGATGACAGATGAGATTGAAAATGTACAGTTTCTGTTGCTTGTTTGAGGAGTTAAGGGCAATTTTAAATAGACTGAAGAGGGGTGCCTGGCTGGCTCAGTAGTGTGTGCAACTCTTACTCTTGGGGTTATGAGTTTGAGCTCCCGTGTTGGATGTAGAGCCTACTTAAATTTTTTTTTTTAAAAAGTAAGGTGACTGAAGAGTTAGCTATTGAATAGTCTGCATGAAATATCTATTGGCAATAATCTTTTTAAAGTTGAGAAAGTTCTGGGGCACCTGGGTAGCTCAGTTGGTGGAGTGTCCGACTTCAGCTCAGGTCATGATCTCATGGTTCATAAGTTCGAGTCCTGTGTTGGGCTCTCTGCTGTCAGCACAGAGCCAGCTTCGGATTCTCCCTGCCCCTCCCACCCCCCACCCTGTTCACATTCTCTCTCTCAAAAATAAACATTTAAAAAATAAATAGACAATTGTATTAAAAAATTAAAAATAAAGTTGAATAAGTTCTAACTCAATAAAACCTGAAGCGGAATATGCTAAGATGTGTTACAACCAATGGTAGCAAGTTTTAAATTTGCTTGGTTTTATGATAGGCTTGCTGCTTCCTAAACAATCAGGACACCATTTATTTCTGTTTCTTGCCTCATTATACTGACTATCATTTCCAATATTTGTTGAATGTCAAATAGAAGTAGTAAAAGCCGTATCCCTATCTTGTTCCTAATCTTAGGGAGGAAAACATTTCAGCTTTTCACTATTATTTCCTCACATTTTCAAGGCAGAACAGCTTATACTTCAAAACACAGTCATAACCTCTGCGTTCCAGAGACAAAGATAAATTTTTATAAATGTGTTCAGTAAAATAAAACCTGTATCCCAATCTAGGGATCCTTTCTTGAGAATGAGTACAAAATGGAAAAAGAAATCCAGAGACATAGAAAAGCAGAATTCTGGAGTTTGTCTCTGTTAGGTTACAGAGATCAGAAGAATTAATCTATGTGAAGTACTTTGTCCTCTGTCTAATTATGGTGGGCTTGGATCTCGCAGGGCTTCCCCCAGCAAGATGTAGGTTTATTATATCATTAAGGAGGGTTATGAGATAGATTAAAAAGCCCGTATTTTTATGTCCATACTTAAAAAGGCATTTCTTACCACTACGAGAACTTCTTAATCTGGTTTGTTGAACATTTGTGAACAAATCAATGACTTTTGAGATGAACTGAACACTATTTTACAAACCCAGGATTCTTCCAATAAAATTAGGCCTTCTGGAAAGAAAACTAGCTGTGATTTGCAAGAGTCAAGATAAAGGTGCTTTGAATCATGTTATAACTTACTAAAACCATGATCACAGAACTAAAGTAGTTATGTTGTGTTTAAAACCGTTGTCAATTTTACTGGAATCTGAAATACAAAAGCACTTATATTTCATCGGTCCAGCAAATATTTTTCATTATTGAAAAAAATATTGTAAAATTTTCTCCTGATATCTCATTAAGCAAAAAAGCCCTGCACTCATTTAATGTAACCTCTTCAAAAAATTCCAAAATTGAAAATAAAGAACATGTAGACTCTTAGGATCAGCTTCACATTGCTTGAAAAAAACCAATAGGATGGAAAGAAAATTGTATATCTAACAGAAGAAGTGTGAGAGCTTGAGTCTGAGCTTTGCCAATAGGGCATATAAGCTGAGCAATTATTTTCACTTGAAAGTTCATGAACTTCAAAGTCTTGTTCTGTAGTGATAGTGTAGCTGGAGATTCAAGTCATTTAATCCAAGTGTCTTATCCCTTTACTGGAAAGTAGAAAGTATAGTGCATGGTTGTAGCACTTCATGAAGATGAGTGTTCACTCCTGAAATTCCAGTGACCATAATTGATATAAATAAACTGATGAACTAAAATGATGCTGTACATTTGAAGATACATTTTTTTCAACAGTCACTAGGACCTCTGTTTTCCTACTTTGTGTCTCTTCACTGGTCTCTTCTACTTTTTATATTTTCTCTACTTCTTAACTGTAGGTGTCTGAGATACATAAGTATGAGGGCTAAGTTAGAAAAAATTCTTTGTATGTATAAAGACTGTTCCTGGCCAGATACATTTCCTATAACAAGTTTTTCAAAATTTTCACAATTTTCCTTCCTTTATGAAACAATGAAGCAGAGAACAAGGATGGAAGTAAAGTTACCACACATAGTATTGTGGCAGAAGCTGTCATCTTTCTGGTGGATAACACTGTGCCAGGGTATCTCTGCCACTGGTATTGCCAAAGGTCAGCTTAATAGCACATCAGCTTAGATGTATAACAAATGTGTGCTATCTGCACAAACTGCAGGAGCAGCAAACTGAAATTTGGGCTGCAAGAGTAATGCTAATCTAACATTGACTCCCTAACAGAGGAATATCAGGTGGTAGCAGTCCCATGGATTCACTGATGGGGATCAACCCTTGAAATGTACAGCAGTCGTTACATTTTCTTCCTGTCCACATTTTACATTCCCAGTGACAGGCGAATAATCCTAAATTTGACCTAACTTCTGTCTCATAATGGTCTTGAATGTCTTTCTCAAACCTCATCTAATCCAAGTGTTTCAATTTCTTGGAATATTGGTAAACCTAAACTCCAATGAAATACTGGCCAATGGCAGTATCTAAGGTTGGTGTACATTGTTTTTTTTTTTTTAATTTTTTTAAATGTTTCTGTTTATTTCTAGGAGAGAGAGAGAGAGACAGTGTGAGCAGGGCAGGGTCAGAGAGAGAGGGAGTCACAGGCTGAAACAGGCTCCAGGCTCTGAGCTGGCAGTCAGCACAGAGCCCGACGCGGGGCCCGAACCCACGAACCGCGAGATCATGACCTAAGCGAAAGTCGGACGCTTAACCGACTAAGCCACCCAGGCGCCCCGGTGTACATTGTCTTCTAATGAATCTTGTTACAGTATATTATAGAGCATCACTAAAAATCAATTTTGTCTTTATATGTCGGGGGTCAATATTTTGTCTCATGGTTTATTTATTCCTTTTCTGTATTATGATTACATAAATATTCCCAATCCTTCTCTATCATGCCTTCTTTTTGATGAAGACTTATCTCCCTCAGAGTTCACGATATAAACAGAGATAAGTCAAAGATATCCATGTTTGTGTCAAGTTGTCAAGTCTCCAATTTCACTATTGAAACTCATCTCTAGGCTCAAGCAATGTGGTTTCCAATTCAGTGAGAACTGTCTACTACTGTAATAGAGGCAAGGAGCACAAAAATAATGTCCAGGCCACCTGTAGACTCACTTCGGGTAATCCAATCTTTGTCCAGACTCTTATAGTGATGGGCTGTCATGGAGAGTACAGCATGACACTTTCATCTTCTGTTTCCATCCACTTCTCAGGTCCAACCTCACCATCAGCCTCAGCCTGTACATTAGAATCAACTACCAAATTGCCAAGTAGTCCCCATCATTCCCTATCGCTCCTCCTGGCCAGACTAGCTTCTTTCAGTTCTAATTTCTTGTGATCCCTAGTGAAGGCCAAAGGGAAACTTCCACTATTGTCTTTTTATGCTCTCCTAAGGGATCCATACTTACTCTTACTTTGTGTCCTGTTTCATAGATTGACACTCTCTTTTGCTATCCTGAAAATGGGGGACAAAGACTGTAAGTCCACTGCTCAAAAGTCTCCACTTTTCCAAAGTACTTCAGTGTACTAGAGCACTTAGGACTTACACAGCTGAATGATTAGTAGACATATGTTTTAAAATCTAGTTTCTAGGGGAGCCTGGCTGGTTCAGCCAGTAGAGAACATGATTCTTAATCTCAGCGTTGTGAGCTCAAGCCCCACGTTGGGCATGGAACCTACTGACAAAAAAATCTAATGTCTATAACAGGGAATTATGGAGATTTTCATTTCTACAAGACAAATTAATCCTTTAATTATATCTAATATAGCGGTCACTACTATGTGCCCCACATGAGAAATAATATCACTAATCACTTCATTGAAAATTAATATGATACCAGGAAACAAAGTACTAATTTTTAAAGCATAGGAAATGGTCATGATCTAGCACCGTTCTCCTTTAGCAGAGTTCTAAGTAGCTAAAGAACAGTCCTTGGTTCCTGAAGAATTAGGAAAAAAATATGAAAAGTGCCCAGAATTTCCCAAGTTTGTGCTCACATATTGACTTTATAAAAACAACAGTCTGGTGCTGGTTCAGGAGTTATCACTTCTTTGTTTAGAGCTGGTGTTTTAACCCAGACATCCAAAGCTGGCAATGTCGTGTCCATTCACCACAATGGACTCCATTCCAGGCAATGATGTGGAAATATACTTAAAACATGGTCCCTATCAAGAATGTTGGGCGGTTAGATATCACATATCTGGACCATAATCAGTAGATTTGAGGGTTGGGATATTATTGGTGCTGTTTGTATAATTTTTTGGCAGGGGTGGGAGCATGAAGCAGAATCTTGAGAAGGAAGAGCAAGGCTGGAGGCATTCTACTTCCTGATTTCAAAGTATGTTACAAAGCCATAGTAAATCAAAATAATATGGATCTGGAATAAAAACAGACATGCAGATTAATGAAACAGAATAGAGAGCCCAGAAATAAGCCCCTGCATATATGGTAAATTGATTTATAATAAGAGAGGCAAGAATATGTAAGAGGAAGAGGATGGCCTCTTCAATAAATGGTGTTGGGATAACTGTACAGCCATAGCAAAGTAGTAAAGTGCACTCTTAAGTCAGTACACTCTCACCATGAAGGAGGGCTTTGAAATGTAGGTACTAAATATATCTAAGAATCTGTTCATTAGATGATGGCTACAGATGTCCTATAGGCACCAGAGTGATTTGTCACCCAATTCTGCCTGGAAACTGTTCTTACATACTTTCTACAATGGAAGTGACTCTACAATGAATTGAAGTGCCTCATTGTGATTGGAAATGTTCAGACATAAGATGAACAACCCATTGTTTTGGATGGTATAGAAAGGGTACCTATGAGTGAAAGGGGTTTATAAGCCATAAGCACCAACCATCACCGACGGCGATTCAATCACTCTATGACTTAAGGAAACTTTCATCTTTCTGAACTGAAGCATAAAGCCCATGTTAAAACCCCCCACTGCAATGTATGCTAATATTTTTGTGAACAGGCCATGGAGCAAGATGATAGAATGTCTTTACATGACTTTATTGTCTAATCTAGCATATGAAATCTAGTTACCATGAGCAGTCAGATGGAGAAAAATGATTATGATGAAGAGAACACCCTCAGGAAAGGATTTTTCTGCTTGAATAAATAAAACTAAATCACTTCTACTGGGAAAAGCATATCAAATTCAAAAAGGAAAGAGCCCCAACAATGGGAAATGGAGACTAGCCCCTAGCACAATGTTTTTTCAAAAATTTTAAAAACTACAATCAGAAATACATTTTACATCATGAGTCAGTACACACACACACCCAACTATAATAAAAGTTGCACAAAACAATACTTATCCTTACTATGGGGAGTATATTCTGAACTTTTTGTTTGATTCTAGTTTTTAATAATTCCTTCATTGTATAGCAAATACATAGATGCGTACATAATGTTAAGTGAAGGGCTTGATGAATTTTTACACAGTGAACACATCTAAGCAACCTGTATTTTATTCTATTTCATTTTATTATAATAATAATAATTATTTTTTGAGAGAGAGAGAGAGCACACACATGTGAGCAGAGGAGGGGTACAAGAAGAGGGAGAGAGAGAATCCCAAGCAGGCTCCATAGCCAGAGTGGAACCACATGCGGCACTCGATCTCATGACTGTGAGATCAGACCTAAGTCGAAATCGAGAGTTCGTCACTTAACTGACTGAGCCACCCAGGTGCCTCATAATAATTTTTTTATTATAATAAAATATGCCTAATATGCAATTTACCATTTTAACAATTTTTAAGCATACAGTTCTGCAGCATTAAGTACATTCACATTGTGTGCCCATCACCACCATCCATCTGTAGACAAAATGAAACTCTGTGCCCATTAGACAATAATCTCCCATTTCCTGCTCTCTCCAGCCTCTGGCAAGTACTTTTCACATCTACTTTTTGTATCTGTGAATTTGACTTCTCTAGGTACTTTGTGTAAATGGAATCATACACCATTTGTTCTTTTGTGATTGGCTTATTCCACTTGGCAGAATGTCCTCAAGATTCATCCATATTGTAGCATGTGTAGCATTTCTATCCTTTTCAAGGCTGAATAATATTCTTTTGTATGCATAGAATCTTCTTTTCTGTTCATATCTATTCATCTGTTGATGGACATTTGAGTTAACAGGAGACTGGTATACCACATGACAAGACATTGTGCAGCTGTAAGAGGAATTAGGAAACTCCTTTAAAAAAATTTTTTTAATGTTCATTTATTTTTGAGAGATAGAGAGAGACAGAGCATGAGCAGGGGAGGAGCAGAGACAGAGGGAGATAGAATCCAAAGCAGGCTCCAGGTTCTGACCTGTCAGCACAGAGCCCAACATGAGGCTCGAACTCATGAACCGTGAGATCATGACCTGAGCAGAAGATGGGCGCTTAACCGACTGAGCCACCCAGGTGGCCTGAAATTAGAAAACTCTTATGTTTGACACAGAAAGACCTATAGGATATAATGTGGAGTGACAAAACACTTAAGAATGTACACTGTGTCCCAAAAATCCTAGAGCAGTTTTAAAACTTACTAATGTCATAAGTATAAATGCTGTAAACTCAAAAAAACATGGCCCAAAAACTTAATTGTACACATTTCTTATACACTTATTTAGTCCTTTGAACTTGGAATAATAAATGTTAGTGTTAATGCTTTTGTTTCAGTAGGTGTTTCTTCAGAGATACTGAAACAAAATTTAAATAGTATGTATTATATAAAATCCACATAACAAAACAAGTGTAAAATAGAGTCAAATAATAAAACTTTCAGGTGATGTTGTTTGTAAATTTATAGCATTTGTACTTCTGAAGTTACTAAAGCCTAAAACCATACCCAGACTTTGGAATGCCCTATCCAAGGTGTGCTAACTTTTGTTTAAGAGGGTGAGGGCTGACTGGGTGGCTCAGTTGTTGAGTGTCTGACTTCGGCTCAGGTCATGATCTCCCAGTCTGTGAGTATGAGCCCTGTGTTGGGCTCTGTGCTGACAGCTCAGAGCCTGGAGACTGCTTCAGATTCTGTGTGTATGTGTCTCTCTCTCTGCCCCTCCCCTGTTTGTGCTCTCTCTCTCTCTCAAAAACTAATAAACATTTAAAAAAATTTAAGAAGAGGGTGAAAAGGTGTCTGGTGGCTCTGTCAGTTGAACATCCGATCCTTGACCTTTGCTCAGCTCATGAACTCATGTTTCACAAGCACAAGTCCTGTGTCAGGCTCTGTGCTGACAGCATGGAGCCTGCTTGGAATTCTCTCTCCCTCTCTCTCTGCCCCTCCCCTACTGTGGTCACTCTATCTAAAACCTAAATAAATAAACTTAAAAATAGGGGTGAAGATAAGTGTGTCCATTTCCTGTTGTTTCTGTAGCAGATCACCACAAACTTAATGGTGTAAAATGACACAGATCTATTTTCTGCTAGTTCTGAAGGTCAAAAGTCTAAAACGGATCGGCAGGGCTGCATTCTTTCTGGAGGCTCCAGAGGAGAATCCATTTCCTTGCCTTTTCCAGCTTCTGGAGGTTCCTTCCTCCAATTTCATAGCCAGGTCAGTGCAGGACCTTCCAGATTTCCAGACTCTCTGTTGCCTTTTCTCCTCTCTGGCCCTCCTGCCTCCATCCTGCAATATGACATTGGGCCCACCTGAATAATCCAGTGTCTGAAGAGCCCTCACTTCATCACACCTGCAAAGCCCTTTTGCCATGAAAAGTGCAGGGTCAACAGGCTCCAGAGCTCCCAGGACGTCTCTGGGGGGCCATTAATCTGACCACCATGTAAATATATTTATTTTTGTTTGTATTCGCATAAAGAAACACTGAATGGATATGTAAAAAAGTCATAAATATGGTTACTCCTGGGAACAGCGAGGAATGCAGGTGACGTGGAAGAATTCTTCACGTACACTGTTTTATATGAATTTGAAATTGGAATAAATGAATGTATTATCTGCTCAAAATAAAATTAATAATAACTATTCTTTAAAATACATATTGTTTATTTTGGGGGAGGAGAGAGCGCGAGCTTGCCCAAGTGGGGGAGGGGCAGACAGAGCGAGAAAGAATCTCAGGCAGGCTCTGCACTGAAAGCAGAACTATGAGATCACGACCTGAGCCAAAATCAAGAGTCGGATGCTTATCCAGCTGAGCCGCCGAAGCGCCCCAATAATAACTATTTAAAAGGTAGGGCCTGCTGAATTTCAGGCATCCCCTGCTAGGTACCTAGGCTTTTGCAAAGTCTGGACTTTATGGAGATGACGGCATAGTTCTTCTGCATTGACTCCGCTCAGCATGGGATGAGTTCCCTGCAGTGAGCCATACATTCCACATACAGCAAGCATGAAGTCTGTCTCTGGTTAATCCTAGTGAAATGGCAGAGACAGCTCTGGTCCAGCCTGGGGCCCTATTCTGCATGGGCATGGCTGTCTCTTGTCTCATTGGTTTTAGGACAAATGGCAGCCAGTTCTTGGTCCCTGCTTGTGCACTCACCTCCGCCAGTTTGCATTTAAAGCTTTCTCTTTCACTAGGACACCAAATACACTGGCCCAGGCTTCAGGAATTGTGCACCCCACGGAGCTGGGAAGGAGTGGGGGTGGCTCCTCACGTCCCTGGGGCCGCTGCTTCGTGTCTGTGCCTGAGCCAGCCCTGACTCACCAAGCCAAGAAGAGGAAACTTCCACTGAGCTCCAAACTACGCTGGAGTGAGTCCTCCTCAGGGGCTCCCGTTTCAGTTCTGAGGGAACCTGCGGGAGAAGGCAGTTGGGAAAAAAGACAAGAGTGTCCGTTTAATTGTGAGCTGCTGTGCTGGCAGCTCGTGGTCTGGAGGATTTTTCTCCCTTCCCCTGCCCCTCCTCTGGGCAGAAGCGCCTGTTTTGTTTACATCTTCGCTTGCATCTGAGGGAAGCAGCCCTTTTTGGGAGGAAGACTGCTTATTGTTTAAAAGGGGCAGCCTAGCAGGAGACTGCCCTGTTTTCCGCAGATAACAAGCAGGGCACATCGTCTGCTGAGTAACAAATCAGCCCAGGTGCAGACTTAAAGGGTTTCAGCAAGGGGATTGCTGCCTCGGGCTGAGTCACGGCCAGCTCAGTGTGACTGCAGCTGGCTGCTTCCTGGCTGTGTGTGTCATCCTGGTGGGGACACTGCGTCACATCCACGTGTTGCTCCAGTCACCTCCTTCCTCTCTGTGCTTTAGGGACCCAAGGAGATGGGGGTGGAAGAGACCAGACATCTCTGTGTGCAGGTGAGGCTGAGAGGGAGCCATACTGAACAGGACCCGTTGGGCTCAGAGGCTGGACCGTCTAGAGTTCCAGGTCTGCCTTGATTCACCCCTTGTGTGAGCCAGCTGGGTGTGCACTGTGTCACCAGCACATGTTGCTCCCTTAGACCTTACCAGCCCTCTTTCCAACACATGTCACTAGTCTCAAGGTCAAATGGGGTTAGAAGGGATGGATGGATAATAACAACAAAAGTAATAATGGTGATTTATACCTGGATTATAATTCTTGTCAATCAAAGCCTGCTGTAACCCTCCTCAGGAGAAGCCTTCATTTATAAGGTTCTATATCAGGACTTGACTTGCTTATTTATTTATTTTTGAGAGCGAGAACATGGGAGAGGGACAGAGAGAGAGAGAGAGAGAGAGGGAGAGAGAGAATCCCAAGCAGACTCCATGCTGTCAGCACAGAACCCAATACAGGGCTCCATCTCACAAACAGTGAGATCATGACCTGAGCTGAAGTCAAGAGTCAGACGCTTAACCCGCTGAGCCACCCAGGTGCCCCGCTGTGTATATTTTTAAGTGCAGACCGGCCCAAGGAGGCTACTAGACCAGCGGTGCCAGCCTTCACCCAGGTTCCCCAAACAACAGTGTCGCCATACTGTATGGGTGGCAGGTGGGCAATCCCAGGGCTTGGGTGTGCAGAGAAAGGAGCCTGAGGCATGGAAGGAGGGAGCACAAATAAAAGGTGGTGTAATTCAGAGTCAGCCTCAGCCTCACAAGGAAGAGAGCAGTTGTACACAGGACATTCTGTAGACACTGTATGGAATCGGTGCTCTTGGGACAGCCATTGGGGTGGGAACATGAATGAGGAATTTATCTGTCAGCTCCTTCTATCTCCCAACTTTCATTGCCAAAGTGTATCCCATGGGGCAGTAATTCCCTGTGTTTGCGTGTGTGTTACCCAGCGCCCTGGATAGCCACTAGGGCAGTTAGAGCCTCTGAGGTCTGTTTGGCTCACGCTGGGGTGCTGGGGCAGCGGCCCTCACCCACAGTGGATGTCATGGTGGCCATGCTGAGGCCCAGCCTCCACTGGCCAGGAGAGACAAGGCAAGCAGCAATGCTGGGCAGGGGTGAGGCAACTGTGGCTTTTCCTGGAGCAAGTAGCTGGGGCCCAGGGATCATGACAGGCAAATCTGGGGAGGCATACCACCCGGGAGTGGTGCAGTACCTTTATGCTAATGGGAAAAGGTACATCTTTCTCAAGCAATTGTATTTCTTTTGTTGGAAAAATTGTCATGATATATTTAATTTTGTTAGTGAAACATCCGTGTTTCCATCTGCCAGAAGGTGGTCTGATTTATTTATGATAAATAAATACATGAAAGATGCTTGTGCAGCATACAACATGTGTAATTGTTCATGGCCTTGAACTGGCCTCCTAGGCTCATGTCAAGAGTGATCTGGCACAGGAAGACCTTAGTAAAGTCCTTTCACATTACACAGGAACATTAATTTGTTGACACTGAAAACAGGCTTCCTGACAAATCCTGGAAGGAGACTCTCCAAGTGGGAGAATAAATGGCAATGAATGAGTGAGTGAATGAATAGAATAGTCCCATCACAGATGCTTTTTCTTTCCCACTATCTATCCCCATCATCTCCCTCACTTCACTCCAGCAAGCTCCACTTTATATATTGAAATTAAGTGTAATGTTTCATTTTTTAAAAAGTTTCCCCTGCTTAGAAAGATAAATGTAAATACCATGTTTCTAGCATGTAGCAGGAACTCAGTAAACATTGGCTTCTTACTAGATGGCTCAGGGCTGAGTGAGCAAAACACCAACCTAGTGGGGCAGCTCTGAGTAGTTTGTGTGGAAGACACATGTACGGAGGCTAGATTCCCCCCCCCCCACCCCCCACTGAGCATAGTGTGAATCTAGTCCGTAGACTCTGAGGAACTGTATGTACTCTTGGGGCCGTCTCCTTTTTAATCATGCTGTAGACTTCCTTCTTCCTTTAATAAACATCCTCTGGCTTGAAGCTGAGGACAAAAATACTAGGGTGAATCTCACTGGTGTACTTTCCGAAGGTACGTTATTCAACAAATAAACAAGAACCAAACCTGAGATGAAGTTGTTTTGAAATCGACCAGGTGAGAGTGTTCACTCTCAAGCTGAGAGTGTCTGGTCAATTCTTGGACAATTCTGGGCATAACTGTTCTGGGTCCAGAGGAAAAAAAAGATGCAAAGTTGTCAAAATAGAACAGACTCCCAATGGATCTGTGTAGATCTGTAGACAGACGAGGTGACTCAGTAATTTTCCATGCTGGAGACCTGTTCCTGAAACACAGGAACAAAGACAGTACTGACGTGGAAAAACTGGGACATGAAACTACCTCTGTTTGTACGTTAAAAAAATTCATTTCTATCCCTATCTTCTTCCAAAAAAGATTTAAGGTGATTTACAGAGATACAAAGACTACAGCCAGAAGACGTAACACTGAAGTAGGAGAGCAAAAATAAAAATAAAAACAAGGATAACATGTGAAACAGAGCCTGAGATTAATTTAAAAATGCACCCTGATGGGCCATAAATTTGATTCTTGGCTCTTCTTTTCCTGCCAGAAGAGAGAAACCTGATAAATTGACAAGCCTGGGTCCAGAATAAGAGGGACAGATGCTAAGGGAAAAGGGAAAGGGCTCTGATGTGAGGAAATGAGGCAGGAGGAGAAAGCCAGTGGAGGCAGCCACAGCAGGACAGGAAGAAGCAGGAGATGGCAAAACATAGGTTCCTGTGCCCATGGAAATTTCCAGAAAGAAGCCACCATGATTAGGCCCAATTAGATCCTAAGTGGCCTTTTGTGGTGGTGGAATGACTTACCACATCTGAGAGATCTGTGGAAAAGACACCAGAACAGTCTTGTCTGACCTTGATGCCACCTGCTGTTTTTATTTTGCCAGATGATTTAGAGAGTATTTCACACATGTCCTCTATTACTTGACTTTTCACATAAACCAGCCAACATTACAAAATTTTCTCAAACCTGTTGTGTTTAGGCTGGGCAGCCTTATCGTAAACTCTGCTATTGTTTTCAATAAGCTTTATGAATGTTTGAAGGGTGAGGAGTGCAGAGTAGTATATTGGAAAAGGCATTGTTTTGGAGTCAGAAGAACATGGATTTAAAATCAAGCTCTTGAACTTAATAGATATGTATGAGTGACCTTAATTAGAAAATAGAGATGGCATATTGTGGATGTCCCTTATCCAGGATATGCTTAATAAGTGGTGCTTATGATTACTGAAAATAGCTCATAACATCCACAGCATATAAGGATCTGAGAAGTGTTAGCCTATATATTTCTTCATGTAGAAACAGGAGAGAGAATATTAGTGGCTGGTTGGCATCACTCATAGCGATGTGGTCTAATTCAATGCCTCTCAATCTTTTTGACCATGACCCAGAATATAAAATACATTTACAGTGCTACCCTCTATACATATACTGACCTATAATTGAAAAAAAAAAAAAAAAAAAGTCCTGATCCAGCACTTGGATACTTTCTTTTCCTTTCTATTACGTTTAATGAAAAATGGCTGGTCAAGACTCACTAAACTGATTTCATGACCTATTAGTGGGCCTCAGCATACAGCTTGAAAAACACTGGTCTAAATAAATAGCCTGGTTCTATAAATATGTATAGTGCATATGGGTTTTAAGCCCTTGGAACAAGAGACAATGGATTATTTCATTTTTTTAAAATGTTTATTCATTTCTGAAAGACAGAGAGAGACAGAGCGTGAGTGGGGAATGGCAGAGAGAGAGGGAGACACAGGATCTGAAGCAGGCTCCAGGCTCCAAACTGTCAGCACAGAGCCTGAATCAGGGCTTAAACCCCATATACCACGAGATTATGACCTGAGCAGAAGTTAGACATTTAATCAACTGAACTACCCAGGTGCCCCAGGAGTATTTCATTTCTTAAAAGCAAATTCCCAAGCTCCCATTCTCTTGAGATTGTTAAGAAATTTAATCTTTGTCATCATCGTGGTTCTTTTCCCCAACCCTACCAGGCTCCTACAAAGGTCCTGCAGTCTCTTGCAGACCAGCAGTGGGGAGGGCCTGCTGTTCTTAGATCTAGGCTCTTACAGACCTTAAAGGCTAAGTGAAGCCATATCTTTCATGACCCTCCAACCCAGGACAGACTTGCTGAGGCTGGGACCCCATGCCTCCAGGCACACCCCCTCCTGATATCAGGCAGGCCATTCCCCTTCAGTTCTGCCCCCATGTGGGATTCTGAAATGCAGGAGGTCCCTCTCCTTCTGGGCTCACTCTTCACTTCCTTCCAAAACTAGGAGAATCTTCTTCTAATCTTCTTCTGTCTTCTTCAGTATCCAAGCAATGGCAGAGCCTCCCCCTCATCTGGGACTCTGCTGCTTGTCTCTGCCCTGCTGCCCTAGAAGCCCAGGTCTCCTGGAATCAAATCCTCCTGTGCCTTAATGTCTGCAGCCAGGACTTCCGGGGTGGAGTAGGGTGGTAGAATAAACCCTAACCGGGTAGTTAAGATTATAGACTCCATTCTGGAGTTTCCCTCTGTAGTGCAGTCCTGCAGGTACTTGTGTAGAACCTCGCACAGAGTGGTGACTGACAAATGCCTGTGAAATGAATGAATGAATGATTTGGGACAAGTCATTTGACCTCTTCACTTTCTTCGCACTTCTGCCTTCAGCTCAAGGTGAAGGTTGGTGTAGATGGTTCATGGGGCCCATTGTACCAATGAAAGCAGAGTCAGAGCGCCTGGTTCCTCTCCATACTCACAGTGGGGAAAAAACGGATAACTGAGTGTAGTCACGTTTGGTCTTACTGAAGAGAACATCTATTTTTTCTCCATCCATTGGGTGGAATTTACCGTGCTTAGTTCCCATGTCATGTGCTTTAAAAAAAAGTGCTGCTTTCCAAGGCATCCGCTTAAAGATTTAGTGATTTGTTTCTATCTCTGCATTTCTCTTTCTAAGGGAGTTGAGAAATAAAGAACTTTTATTAAGCGGATTCTTCTGCTCTCCAGCTCCCTCTCCTCCACTGTCCACAACTGACAAGCAGCCCACCATGGAGGTGGGCATAACAGTGTGATGCCAGCACCACCTGCCCCAGAATCCACAAAAACTTAGAAATGTATGGACCAATTTATAGAAAATGTACTTGTGTGAGAACTGGAAGCTTACTAATTGGCCACCAGTTTGCCCTAGACCCAAGCTACAAACACCCAAAAAATGTAGACAGGCTTGGATGATGAAGATGGTGATAGGGGTACCTGGCTGGTTCAGTCAGTAAATCATGTGACTCCTGATCTCAGGGTCGTGAGTTCAAGCCCCCCATCAGGCATGGAGCCTAGTTAAAAATAAATAAATAAATAAAATTTTTTTGGGGCGCCTGGGTGGCTTAGTCGGTTAAGCGTCCGACTTTCGCTTAGGTCATGATCTCGCGGTTCGTGGGTTCGAGCCCCGCGTCGGGCTCTGTGCTGACTGCCAGCTCAGAGCCTGGAGCCTGTTTCAGTCTGTGACTCCCTCTCTCTCTGACCCTCCCCTGCTCACGCTGTCTCTCTCTCTCCTAGAAATAAATAAATTATTAAAAAAAAATTAAAAAAAAAATTTTTTTTAAAAGAGATGTTTATTTTCTATGCCTTCTGTATTTGATACAGGGAAATTTATAAAGTGGTTATATTCTGCCCTAATTCTTCTCTATTATTTTTATGAACTCTATGATATAAAGCATTTATGACCCTACCTAAATTCATATACCTGGAAAATTCTATTAACACTGTGTTCCTTTATGTTTTTATAATTATATCTTGTGTATATCTCTATTGATGTAATTATCATTTCTGTCAAAATTAGCTATTACATATCTATCTTCCTAACTAGATGGAAATCTTCCTTAGCATAGGAATTGTGCCTATTTCAAACTTGTATCAACTTAGTATTTAGCAAGGAGCCACCGCACAGCATGTGACCAATAAATGTAAAATAAATTGAGTGTAAGCATTTAACCCAGGGTCAGTTAATCTGTAACACAACTGACATTTCCAGTTCTGTGACCACAACAGACATCACTAGTTGATCACTGATCACAATGATCTTTCTCACTAAGCTAGGACATACCTAGCTAGTATTTGTCTCAACACAGCACTGTAGGCAGTAGCTATGAATAGATCAAGGAAGGCACACAACAGGAAATCTGTCACCTAATATTACTCTTGCTGTAAGCCGCGTTAACTGATGCAAGACAAGGCTTGGGTCAGGGCCAGTGTTCATCCGTGTGCCTGGTATGACCCACTGATTATTTACAGCTAGCATCTGTCCTTACTGATTAATGCCCAGGCCATGCCTTTGGTTAAGTATTTTGAATATAATGCTTGGATCAGACAATCATTGTCCCACACATTCTCATCCCACCACCTCAGGCTCATTCTTTCCTTAGAGAACTTAGACCTCTGATTCATCCAGGTCTGGCAGGGGATTCACTGTCCAGCATCCCCAGTGCCAGGAAGCACTGTTCCTGCTTGCTTGGGTCTCCTACCCAAGGCACTTTTCTACAAATGGGGGTCATTCGCACCCCTGAAATACCTTAGATGAGAGATACTGCCTGCCTGATGTGTTTAAGTAGCGAAGCTCCCAAACGTCCCTTAGTCCACAGTGGCCTTGAGAGTGGTGATCTTATCACTTTAGTTCCCTGTGACCTTCCTGCTCTGAACTCAGCACAACTGTGGCTGGTTCCCACAACGCTCCTCAGGGAGCCTGGGTCAGCCATTGATTATGCCAGGGAACTCAGAAGTGTCACTTCACTGCTGCTGACACTGCCCTGTGGTCTTGCCCCTAATCTCCCCCTAGCTTCCCTTGCTGAGGTTAATCTCCCGCTTCCCACAGGTAACACAGCTGTCTCCCTTGCTGTGACACAGAGAATTTGCTTCACGCTAGTGTTGCTGTGTAATCGGATTTCAACGACTCTGTCTTTGTGTTCTGTCACTTTGTGGTCCAGAAAAATATTCCTGTGACTACAGACCCTCTTCTTGGAGACGAAGATAAGACATTGTATTGGATGCTTCCTGTGTGTCACTGCAAGGTCCCTTGGTTTACCTGACCTTCATTCCAGCCACTGTGATGGGTTCTCACAGCTCCAACTAGCTTCATGCAGATGCAGCCTGCAAGCATCTTGTCTCAGATGCAGGCTGTATAGTCTCTTGCTTACTGTCCTGGGGCTGCCCTGTTGACCCCATGGCATAGAACTCAGAAATGTTCAGTGTCCTCAGATATGCAACCTGACAGCCTGTGGATTGAGCGCTCAAAGGGCATACCTTTATTTTATTTATTTATTTTTATTTATTTTTAATTTTTTTATTTATTTCTAGGGGAGAGAGAGGGACAGCGTGAGCAGGGGAGGGTCAGAGAGAGAGGGAGTCACAGACTCCGAAACAGGCTCCAGGCTCTGAGCTGGCAGTCAGCACAGAGCCCGACACGGGGCTCGAACCCACGAACCGCGAGATCATGACCCAAGTGAAAGTCGGACGCTTAACCGACTAAGCCACCCAGGCGCCCCACAAAGGGCATACCTTTAACCAATGTGAGATGGGAACCCTAGAAATGGTTCCCCTTTCTTACAAAAGGTCCTGAGACAGTATAAAATCTTCCAGACTATGTTTATATATGACTATTCAATCTGCCCTGTATATAAAAGTCTCTCCTCTCTTTCTCTTTGTTTGGTTTATTTCTTTGTTGTATTTATTGTCCAACATATGGTACAGAAACAACTGACTATCCATGTACTCAAAACAAACAAAACAAACAAAAAATCTCACTCAATACACAAAAAAATTTCAAAGTGTATCATAGATATAAATGTAAGAACTAAAGCTAGAAAACTTCTAGAAAGAAATATAGGGGGAATTATGCATAGTCTTTTTAGAAAAGATAAAGGTTTATTATATATAATACCAAAAATATGATATAGTAAAGAAAAAATTAGTACACAAAAATTCATCAAAATAAAAAAAAACTTTTGTTCTTCAAAAGACACCTTAAAATGACAAAAACAGGCCACAGTCTAGGAGACAGTTTTTGCAAATTATATCTGGCAAAGAACTTGTGTCCAGAATATATAAAGAACTTTTATATCAATACTAATACAAGAAACCAAAGTTTTTGAAAAAAATAAAATATTTGAATAGTCAGGAAAAATGATATAGGAATGATTAACAACTACATGAAAAGACACCCAATATCCTTAGGGAAATGAAATTATGATAAAAAGAATATACTATTATGTACCCACTACAAAGAGTACATAATACCCACTAAAACAAACAATAACAGGTGTAATGAGGACATGGAGAAACTGCAAGTCTATTACATTTCTGGTGGAACATAAAGTAATAGGAGCCACTTTGTAAATCATTTTGGAAATTGATGAAAGTTACACTTACCATACAATTTGGCAATTCCCCTCCTAGGGGAATGATAAACTCCAAGGGTAACGAAAACCTATGTCCATAGACTTGTCCTCCTTCATTTGTGACTCTTCATTGTAGTATTATTCATAATGGCCCCACAACGGAAGACACTCCAAAGTCCCTTAGCTCAGGAATGGTTAAACAGAATATGGAATACATCCATACAATGAAATTGTCCTTAGCAATTAAACAAACAAAACTACCTATACAGGCAAAAAGAATGAAGCTCAAAAACATTCGAAGTGAAAGAAGCTAGACACAAAAGACTACGTTTCCATTAAATGAAATTTCTTTTTAAAAATTTTAAAAACTTATTTATTTTTATTTTTTTATTAAATTTATTTCTGAGAGAGAGAGCATGATCAGAGGAGGGTCAGAGAGAGAGGGAGATACAGAATCTGAAACAGACTCCAAGCTCTGAGCTGTCAGCACAGAGCCGGATATGGGGCTTGAACCCAGAAACTGTGAGATCATGACCTGAGCTAAAGTCGGATGCTTAACCGACTGAGCCACCCAGGCATCCCTTTTTTTTTTTTTTTTTTAAAGTTTATTTCTTTTGAGAGAGAGAGAGCTCAAGCAGGGGAGGGGCAGAGAGAGAGGGAGAGAGAGGGTCCCTAGTAGATTCCACACTGCCAGCACAGGGCCTGAAGTGCTGATACTCACGTGAACCATGAAGTCATGACCTAAGCTGAAACCAAGAGTTGGATGCTTAACTGACTGAGCCACCCAGGTGCGCCTTATATGAAATTTCTTTTAAAAAGTCAAACTCGGGGCTCCTGGGTGGCTTAGTCGGTTAAGCGTCCAACTTTCGCTTAGGTCATGATCTCGCGGTCCGTGGGTTCGAGCCCCGCGTCGGGCTCTGTGCTGACTGCCAGCTCAGAGCCTGGAGCCTGTTTAGGTCTGTTACTCCCTCTCTCTCTGACCCTCCCCTGCTCACGCTGTCTCTCTCTCTCTCTCCTAGAAATAAATAAAACATTAAAAAAAAAAAAAGTCAAACTCTTCCACGGACAGAAAGCAGCTCAGTGGTTATTTGAAACAGGCAGAGGGAGGGAGTGATTGCTTTTATGGTTTGTGCTGCTATGTCTTATTTAAGAAATCTTTGCCAAACTAATTGCCACTTCCTATGTTTCCTCCTAAAAGTTTTGTAGTTTTAGTTTCTTCATTTGGGTCTCTGATCCATTTAATTTATGTCTATGGTATTTCAGCACCACTTGTTGAAAAGACTCATTTTTCTCAACTAAATTGCCTTTGCACTTTGGTAAAAAATCAGTCTCCTTGTTGGGATGAGCACTGGGTGTTGTATATAAGCCAATTTGACAATAAATTATATTTAAAAAATCAATCTCCTGTTGTATATATGTGGCTTTTTTTTTTTCTGGACTCTGTTCTGTTCCAAGATCCATTTCTCTTGATTATACTGTCTTGGTTATTACCGATTTATAATAAGCTTTGAAATCAAGCACTAAAGCTCAGGTACTATACATCTTTCAAGCTTTTTAAAAAAGCTATTTTGGCTGTTTTTGGTCCTTTTTGTATTCACATATGTTTTGTCATAAACTTATCAATCTGCACCCAAGAAATTCCTATAAAAATTTCTTATGATGATATTTTTCTTATGATGATCTATAGATGTGTTAAATCTATAGGTCAATTTGAGGATCAGTGCCCTATAATTTCATAATCAAATTGCTAAAAATCAACAATTTAAAAAATCTTATAAGCAGCCAGACAAAAAGGATACATTACAGCGACAAAGACGAGAATGACAGCAAGCTGACTTCTCATTAGTAAAATGCAAGCCACCAAGAGCAGAGCAACATCCAACCCAAAGAAGAGACAAATGATATATTTACATTTATGCAGTGTACTGATTTTTTTCTGTCCTCTGAGTCTGTGTTTTCCATTTACTGTGCTGTCTTCCCTCCCCTGGACGTCTACCTCATTAGTCAGTCTTATTGCCATCATCATTATTTATAGTAAATACTTATTAAAAATGACCAATGTATCTGCCATGTGCTTCTTACATGCCACTGAAATCCATTCTTCCTAGAATACATTTTAACCCATTATTTCAGGACATCTGTAAGTAGTAAATCTGCTTGTTGGTAAACCTCTTTATTTTGCTCTCTGTCTTGAGTGATGGTCACTGGGATAGAAGTCTAGCGAGACAGTTTCTTTCCCCCTTAGAACTTTGAGATATCACTCCATTGTCATTTGATTTCTGTTGTTACGTCTTCTCTAGTATGACTGTCATTCTTTGATGAATAATCTGGTGGCTCCTAAGATTTTTTTTCCTTTGTTTTTAATGATTTGCTATTTTGTTACAATGTGTTTAGTTGAGATTATGTTTTTTATTTTTCCCGTTTATGTCCTGATATGTTCCTTTATTATTATTATTATTATTATTATTATTATTATTTTGAGAGAGAGTGCAAGCAGGGGAGAGGGGCAGAGGGAGGGAAAGAATCTTATTTAGGCTCTGTGCTCAGCTCAGAGCTCCATGCACAGCTTGATTCCATGACCCTGGGATCACGACCTGAGACGAAGTCAAGAGTCAGCTACTCAACCAAATGAGACACGTAGGGGGCCCCTGATGTGCCCCTATAATCCAAAGACAGATCCCTTTTTTAATTCAGGGAGTTTTCAGCCTTTAGCTTTTCAAATACCCCCAACCCTTCTATTTTTTTCTATTGATTTCTTTTGTAATTTTTACCAGACATATTTTGGGATTTTTCATTTTATCCTTTATCTATCTTAGCCTCTATTTTCTATTTTCACCCAAAGCTACAGATTTAAAAAAATGTTTATTTATTTTGAGAGAGAGAGAGAAACAGAATGCAAGTGGAGGAGGTGCAGAGAGAAAGACACACGCAGAATCCGAAGCAGGCTCCAGGCTCTGAGCTGTCAGCACAGAGCCTGACACAGGGCTCCATCTCATGAACTGTGAGATCATGACCTGAGCCAAAATCAAGAGTTGATTGCTTAACCGTCGAGCCATCCAGGTGCCCCTGATACAGATTTTCTTTCTTTCTTTATTGTTTAATTTTTTTTTAATGTTTATTTTTGACAGAGAGACAGAGTGCAAGCAGGGGAGGGGTAGAGAGAGAGGCAGACACAGAATCTGAAGTAGACTCCAGGCTCCAGGCTGTCAGCACAGAGCCTCAAACTCACAAACGGTGAGATCATGAGCTGAGCTGAAGTCAGATGCTTAACTGACTGAGCCACCCAGGCGCCCCCAGGTTTTCTTTAGATTTATATTTCAGTTCACTAATTTTCTCTCTGCCTGGGTCTTGTATGCTATTTTCCCACCTACTACATTAAAAAAAAAAAAAGTGATCTTTGCACCCAACGTGGGGCTCAAACTCACAACCCAAAGATCAAGAATGGGATGCTTTTAGTGACTGAGCCAGCCAGGCACCCCTCTACTACACTTTTAATTTCAATAATTATACCTTTTATTTCTACAATCTATATATAGTTTCCTTTCAAAACCACATGGTCTTCCCACCCTGTACTTAATGTACAGTTTCTATACCTTCTTTTATCCCTAAATATTTATATTTTTAATTTTTAAAAATATCTTATTTATTCCTGAGAGAGAAAGAGAGAGAGAGAGACAGCGTGAGCAGGGGAGGGTCAGAGAGAGAGGGAGACACAGAATCCAAAGCAGGCTCCAGGCTCTGAGCTGTTAGCACAGAGCCCGACACAGGGCTCGAACCCATGAACTGTGGGATCATGACCTGAGCCGAAGTCAGATGCTCAACCCATTGAGCCACCCAGGAGCCCCTATCTCTAAATATCTTAAATAAACTTATTTTGCAATCTCAGCTTATCCTATTACCTTTAGTTTTGGGTAGTGCAGATGCTCCTGTTTGAGGTTCCTTGTACCTCCCTCTCTTTGTGAGATCTGTACATTTTTCTTATGAATTTACCTTCAGGGAGGGTATCCAGGGTACCATGTTTCTAGGAACATCTTAGTCAGCTCTGGCCGCCATGACAAAATACTGCAGCGTGGGTGGCTTACACATAGAAATTTATTTTCTCACAGTCCTGGAGGCTAGAAATCCAAGATCAAGGTGTTGTCAGCAAGTTTGATTTCTCCTGAGGCCTCTGTCCTTGGCTTGAGAACTCTTTCCCCACATGGTCTTTCCTCTGTGTGTGCATCCCTGGTGTCTTTTCCTCCTCTGAGAGAGAAACTGGTCCTATCCTATTGGGTCAGGGCTCTACCCTTATGACCTCATCGAACCTTCATTACTTCTTTATAAATTTCTTTTTTTATTGTTTATTTATTTTGAGAGAGAGAGCATGCATGAGCATGAGCAGGGAAGGGGCAGAGAGAGAGAGGGAGAGAGAGAATCCCAAGCAGGCTCTGTGCCATTGGCATGGAGTCCGATGTGGGGCTGGAACTCACGAACCGTGAGATCATGACCTGACCCAAAACCAGGAGTTAGATGCTTAACCAACTGAGCCGCCTAGACACCCCATGAACCTTAATTACCTCTTTAAAGGCCCTGGCTTTAATTTCAACCACACTAGGGGCTAGAGTTTCAACATATGATTTGTGGGGGGCATAATTCAGTTCATCACAAGGGGTAAAGAAATGTCTCCATAGAACAGATTTACAGGGCCCTCCTCTGTGTTTCTAGTGGTTTCACCCATTTCAGACTTTTTAGATTAATTTCTTAGTATGAGGGTTGTTTCGCCATATCCAGATTATAAACGCAGACCTTACACCTCTATTTTGATGTACTGTGGGTGGCTCTTTTGGTCCAAGGACCAGAGTAGGTGGCAATCTTGTTTCTTCTTCAGGCAAGTAGGAAGAGCTTTTCTTCTCATAATTTCATGAAAGAAATAAATTTAAGATTCCTGACATTATTCAAGACTGTCCTTTCCCCATGGTCCTGGAATGAACTCTCCTGTCTCAGTAAGTGTGTTAAACCCTCAACTTCCAGCTGATAAGACCTTTATTTGGGTCTGGAGCAGGCCATGCTGCTTCTGCTTTCAATTACCACTCTGGCTTTGGTTTCCTTTATACATTGGACCAGTTTGGGACCAGTTTCCTAGATCGAACAAGGTGGGCAACCAATTTAAGTCTGTTCTCCAGGGAGTTACAAGTGTTTAGAGAAAGATGGTGGGAAAGGGCGGTAAATCTTTTCCACGTCCATTTAGTCCATTAGACTGACCAAAGATTGTAATTCTGGAAGGCCCTTCTTCACTATTTCTCTTTAACTGCCAGTAACAATCCTTTAATTTCAAAGCTTATGTTCTCTATTTTACATTGGAGTACTTCTCTGTTTCCTAATTGACACACATTTTAAATCTGAGCTTATAAAAAAGATTATCAGTTGATGAATGGTCACATTTTTTATTATTATAATTTTACATTCTATCTAATCCTTTTTGAGAAGATCTAGGAGGTTCTTCTCTCTACTTGCCTTCTTTGGGCAAAAGGAACACCCCACCCCCATCAATTACCTTAAAATTACAAACCCAACAAAAATAATTGCCGCCAGAAGAAAGGCTTTTATTCCCTCTGTGGCGGTAAAATTGTGACTGGTCATGTTTCTGTTAAAAAGGAAGAAATATCCAGGGCACCTGGGTGGCTCAGTTGGCTAAGCATCCGACTTCGGCTTAGGTCATGATCTTGTAGTTCATGGGTTTGGGCCCCACGTCGGGCTCTGTGCTGACAGCCAGCTCAGAGCCTGGAGCTTGTTTCAGATTCTGTGTCTCCCTCTCTCTATGACCTTCCCCTGCTCATGCTCTCTCTCTCTCTCTCTCAGAAATAAATAAAAATCATTTAAAAAAAAAGAAGAAATATCCACCAAACCTTGTATTTTTTTCTCTGAGGTGATTTCATAGGTCAAAAGCATCGCAAAATGTTTTGGCAAAGTATAGCTACAATGAGACTGCACCAATCACATGCTAATAAAACTCCAGCTTACATTTCCTTTTTTTTCTGGGTAGACTCTCAGTGAAGTCTCCAGGGGGCTCTGTACTGACAGCAGCCAGGAGCTGATCTGATGGAAAAGCCACTCCCAATGGGATTTGCAAAATAGACACTTCACAATAGAGGAAGAGATAACCATAATTACAAAAATGGGAAAAGGGCCAACAGCTGATGGATTTCCTAGCTCCCATTTTCAGCAACCCAGGTAGGACTATGTTTTAAGAAGTCTGATTTCCATGCAATTTAAAGTTCTGTTGATTTCAACATCAGGGGTCTCTTGAGTATGTTCTGATCATTTCCTTCTGAGGGAAAAAAAAAAAAAGGAAAAGGCGACATTTCCCCCCATGAAAATTACTTAAACTGAAAAAGGTTCTTTCAGAAAGTAAGAAAGATTCTACTGCTTACAGACTTAGTATAACAAACATCCGTTCCTTTCACGGAAAGCTATTGGAAAATTATGTCCTTAAAGTCCTTTTGATCATAGCTAGAAGTGACAAAAATCCTGTGGGTGAACTTAAATACAAACACGACTGTGGTTTTATGAGGTTCTGTGTGCTTCTCTTATAGTCTCAGTCAGCTCTTTCCACAAAAGAATTGGAGAGTCCACTCTTCCCCCTGGACCAAATCTCTAAATCGACCTATGCATCTCCATCATTCTGTCACAGAACAATAAGAAGGTTAATGAGTGCTTTTGATGACGAGGATGGATGGCAAAAGTCCTAGCTCAATCTCAGGTCTCCTGTATCACCTTTCCTTACCCTCTCCAAGTTTATTTGCTTGTCTTTAAATAGTCTAACAAAAATATGAGCCAACTACATTAGCCAAAGAGCTAATGTTGGGGAAAAGCCAACCCCATACAAGATATAATGAAGCAGATTTCACTGAAGGCTGAAAGCACTTGACGTCAACAGGTGCATAAGAGCTGTCACAGAGGATTAGCAGCTATGAGGTTTAGGGGACTGGGCAGTAATCTGGGATTCTAGAAACTTGGGCTGCAACCAAAGATAATGCATGTCTCACCCTATGCTAGTTAAAATGCTTTTAAGCAGCACAGATACAGAGGCATCTGCAAAATGAGGGCATGCAGCCATCTGTTACCATTCCTGATCCCCTGAATACAATCTTCTTGTGAGCTCCCCTGAAGCTATGCAATCGGGCAGCCTGCATCAAAGGCGTGAGCCCGGGAGAAAGAAGGGAGAAAAGAAAAATGGTTTCCAGAGTGGAAACATCTGTGCCTATGCAATGAATACTTCAGGCGATTTTATATAAAGCAAGTTAATACTATGTATGCTTCATTTTCCTAAGGAGGGAGGCCAAATATGTTATTGGTCTAGATATATTTTACCTGTCTTTGGCCTTAAGTCACTATTTCATTTATTCATCTGTTCATTTCCCTTTCCAGCCAGTATTTATTGAACACTTATTGTCTGTCATGTTCCATCCTAGGTGCTGGAGAGGCAGACATAGATATTAAGTACATTCAAATAAAATGCTATAAAGAAAGATAAAACATGATAAAGGGGCAGCAAATAATAGGGACTATATCCCCAAACAAAGGTGTGGCTTTTATTTGGAGGAACATAATAAAGATAATAGATTTCCATCATGGCTGTTAGAAAAATGCTGTGTTGTTGGTTTTTTTAAAATGTTTTTTTATTTATTTCTAGGAGAGAGAGAGAGAGACATCGTGAGCAGAGGAGGGTCCGAGAGAGAGGTAGATACAGACTCTGAAATAGGCTCCAGGCTCTGAGCTGGCAGTCAGCACAGAGCCTGACGCGGGGCTCGAACCCATGAACTGTGAGATCATGACCTAAGCGAAAGTCAGATGCTTAACCGACTAAGCTACCCAGGCACCCCAAAAATGCTGTGTTTTTTGATACTCAGGTGTTTTTCGTTTTTGTTTTTGGTACTCAACATTTTTGGTTTTCAAGATTTGACTTATGACAAATTGGTCCTACACAATTCTGCAAAGATAATTTATATATCCTTCCAAAAGTAGGCTTACAAATTGAGTTATAATGTACTATTACCCTATTTAAGATCATTAAAACTAAAAAGTGAAATGTTATTCTAATTTCTTGGTAAGGGCCAATGTTTGTAAAAATATATATAATCACTGGCCTAACTATATCACTCTAGTTTTTCTCATGTCAGCTAATTAAGATATTTTTTCTTTTTTAATTCCAGTATAGTTAACATACAGTGTTACATTAGTTTCAGCTTTGTTGCTCAACTTTTGAATCTTTCATTCCAATAATCATTCTATAAAAGAACCAGTTTCTTCTATTATTAAAAGGCATACACACACTATTTTCCAGGATAGTGTATTTATATGTAAGGGTATGAATTATATCAACTATTAATGTTTTTAATTTTTAAAACATTTTTTAAACATTTTGTTTTTAATTTTTTTTTAATGTTTTTTTTTTTTAATTTTATTTTTGAGAGACAGCATGAGCAGGGGAGGGTCAGAGAGAGAGGGAGATACAGAATCCAAAGACAGGCTCCAGGCTCTGAACTGTCAGCACAGAGCCCGACGCAAGGTTTTAACCCATGAACAGTGAGATCATGAGCTGAGCCGAAGGCGGAGGCTTAACTGACTGAGACACCCAGGCGCCCCTAAAACATTTTCTAAAGTAGGCTTCACACCCAGCATGGAGCCCAACACAGGACTTGAACTCTTGACCTTGAGACCTAAGACCTGAGCTGAGATCAAGTGTCAGATGCTTAACCAACTGAGTCATCCAGGTGCCCTTGTCATCTGTTAATTACACAACTAACTTCCAAGATGTCATAGGTTGGGTTTTCTAGAAACAGATGCCAAGATGGAGTTTGAGATGTATGGTATTTATTGGAGATTAAGATCTGTGGGAAGGAGGTGAAGGAAGTGGGATTTCTTCAAGGGAAAGATTAAATTACAATGCAGACCAACAATGGGAATCCTCTGGAGAGCTCTGGAACAGAAATGGCCTGTCAGAGTGGTCCCATGTTGGGCTGAAATAGCTGGACCTTTGTCTCCTACCACAACAGGTCAATGGATATGAGTCCCCCAGGAAGAGCATGTTCTTGGGCAAGGCAGCTCTCTGCAACTGAGGCAAGAAGCAGCTGGGGATTATCTCTGACAGCTGGTACAAGCCTTTCCTTAAAAAGGTTTCAGGCACTGCATCTCCATGTCCACCACACAAAGATATCTATATACTTGCAGGCAAACTGGGAGAAATATTTGCAACATAATAATGGGCAAAATTTACTAAGTTTGATAATTTATGAACGCTGTTGCTATAAACATCCATTTGCAGATTTGTGTGTGGATATAAGTTTTCAACTCTTTGAGTAAACACCAAGGAGCGCTATTGCTGAATCCTATGGTAAGACTTTGTTTAGTTTTGTAAGAAATCCCAAACCGTTTTCCAAAGAGGCTGTGCCATTTTGCATTCCCACCAGCAATGAATGGGAGTTCCAGTTGCTCCACAGCTCTGCCAGCACTGGCTTTGTCAGTGTCCTAGATCTCGAGCCATTCTAATAGGTGTATGGTAAGTTAATTAATTTCAAATTAGTTTTTTTTATGAAGCTCTTCGCTCACATATTTGAAAGAAGTCCTAATTATGAGTCTTTGAGTAATGAAGAACGGAAGAAATTAAACTGTCTCAATATAATCAGTTTCTGAGTAACACTACTAGGTCTACCTTGACCAACATAAGTCAAAGATTTATGTTTCTATGTAGTTCAAGAACTGCTTTTTTATTCTTTTGGAAAAATGATAGATAAAAACAAAATACTAAACCAAAGGATAAAAACATACTATTTCTTAATTTTGGTATCGATAAACACATGTTTGTGTGCTGAGATTATTTTAAAATTATTTTAAATTATTTTTTTTAAAATTCAAGTACTAAAATCAGTCTAAAGCTACTTTTCAAATTGCTAGTTAATAAAAAGAAGGCATTTTTCATATAGATTAGGTAAAAGTAGTTTTAAAGCCTTCATATTTCGTTTTTTAAAAGATACGTTAATTTGATAGAGTCTTTGGGGGTGCAAAGTAGTATCTGAAATATACAAAAGCATAGCAAGGTATGATTCTAGTGTCGTTGCAGAATTCCGGGGACCATGGGTCGTCCTGAAGCAGGAGTGGGATGAGGGAGCTATAGGACCTACCAGAGGTGGAGACACCAACCTGGGCCTTGAAGGAGGAAAAGAATCCCTCCTTTTCTTTCTATGGCAGCACAGATGGTAGAGGATACAATCCAGGGTTTTGGATTCTTGTTCCCTTTTACTGACTTCTACACTGAACACAAAAAGGTTACTTGGAACTTTAAAAGCATCTCTGGTATTCCATAGGGGAAAGAATTACTCTTTTCTAGATTTTTCCCCCCTAAATAGGGCAGATCTGCAAAGATGGAAAGACAAGGAAATACTAAAAATAACTTTCCCCAATTAGTGGTAGCCAAACACATATGGGAAGACGGAAATAGCTTTCGATGGCCCAAAGCAAAACTGTGATGCAAATGAACTCCCCAAGTGCAGGGAGTAATTAGAAACAGCCACGAAAATGTACTCAGGACGCTGTGGGAACAGCTGCTGAATGTGGAGGGCGGTGATGATGGTCTTGCAACTTCTTGGAACCTGTAGACATTGAGGGACTGACTCTTAGGACATTTATTCCTGTTACTTTCCACAAAGGCGTGGGTGCTAGGCTCCTTCCTGGAAAGTCAGAAATTCCGGATCTTCTAAACAGAAATTTTAGGGAGTGGGGGGTGTGATCTGAATTGCACATTTCGAGAAGCTCAGAGGCCAATGGCTCTGTTGCTGCTTCTCAGCTGGCAGGGATCTTGTTTTTAACTCTGGCACGTGGAGAAGAGCCACCTGTGGGCCATGGGCAGCGGTGAGAAGGCACGAGAGGCTGCCAAGATCAGCATCACTCTGGGCTTTGGCCCAACTGACCAGCTGGTTTCCCTGCCTTGGTGAATTCTGCTGCCACTCAGCCAGCTGGCCAGGGCTCCTGCCAGGGCCACCTCCCTGGGGGTGGGGAGGGTCAACAGCTAAGACCACAGGGGCTGCCAGACCCACCATGACGGAGCCACGGGGAGCCTGACCTGACCTGAGGGGCAGTTCCTCCAGGCACCTGCCAATTTCCCTTTGTCATTGGCTTCCATGTCCATTAATGATCTCAGATATTTAAATTCTCTTCATCTTCTTTGTTTTCAGTGCAGATATTCAATGAGATGATGAGAACAGTGGTTGATAAAAGACTACATTTCTTTGTACTGGTCAACAGCCAGTGCCTGAGCCCCAAAGTGCCCACTTCCCACTGGGTACCTCTCCAAGGCACCCTGGTCCTCCCCAGAGTCCAAGGGGTGAAGGGCTCACACCTGGGATGGGAGGGCCTTCAAGATCACAGCATCGTCTGCAGACTGGACCGTATTCACCTCACATGGTTGTTCAATGTGAACTCAATCTCTGCACACACCTGTTCTTTCCTTTCTTTCTCCCACCAACTCTTAATTTGCTACCCATCACTCCAAATTCTGCTTTTGACCACCCCCTGGTTCTGCACTCCCTCAAATAACCTACGGGCCAGGCTTCTTTCTTCCAGAACCCTGTGCTGCTTTCCTGCACTGAAGAATGGCCCGCCTTCCTCTGCTTCAGTCCTTGCAGGCAATGATCAAATAGTGCTCGCCTCCCTGTTAAAGAATCTGATCAGAGAAGCAGGAGTGAGGGGGTGGCGTGTGGGGGGAGGACTCTGGACATGTCACACAGCCAGCCTGCCACTTACACCGCACCCCACCTCCCAAGGGTTTTGAGAATTGTTTTCTTGGATGCTTCTACTCAGCCTGCTGAAGGGTGGGGTTCTCAGCCTGACCTCTTTGCTCCCTGCTCTGCTAATCAGTTTACCAAAAAAATGTAAACCAAGCTTCACTATTCCCAGACAGGCCTGCTTTCCGACTGCCTCGGCTCTCCCCTCCCCTCTGTTACCTCTCAATTATAATCCCAGCTTGCAATACCCTATTCATTATCCTCCTTCCTGAGAGCCTATTTGTATGTAGATAACCAACTAAAGATCTCTCTCTCTGAGTTATTCTGAAGCCACACATCCTCAGGTCTCTCCTTGGGAAACTTGAACTCAGAACTAACAACCATGGGGCGCCTGAGAGCCTCAGTTGGTTAAGCTCTTGGTTTTGCTCAGTCATGATCTTGTGGTTCATGGGTTCGAGCCCTGCATCGGGCTCTGTGCTGACAGTGCGGAGCCTGCTTGGGGCTCTCTCCCTCTCTCTTTCTCAAAATAGATAAATAAAGTTTAGAACGAACAATCTTATAGTAATTGAAGGAGCTGCAACTTCACAAGTTGTATGGATGAACACACACCTTTCCCGAGTACCCACCACACAAGAGATTCTGTGTGCACAACGATGACATGACAGGAGACGATGTTCCTTGTGGGGTTTGAGTTTCTGGTTTAGAGAAAGAAGAAATACAACTTACAGGGAGGGGAAGTAAAAAGTGGCACAAAGGAGACAGGAAGGGGTGGTGACAGAGGCTGGGGATACCTACCACTTTGGCCAGGGGACTCCAAGGGCACGTGTTGAGAGGGGGGTCCCAGGCCTGAGGAGAAGGCCAGCTGGGTTTGAATCTCAGCTCTACCAAGGGCTAACCATGTGCCCTCATCCTACCTCAGTTTCCCCGACTGTGAGACAGGCGTAATCATACTACCTCAGAGTGCCATCACGAGAATACATGAAATAATGCTCACAAGGCTGCTGGTACATAGTAAATGGGGAATTAACAGAAGCTGTTGCTATGTGAACTTCATGGAGAAGACAGTATCTGACCAGGCCTTAGAGCCAAAGCATGTACAGACATTCACCCAGGAATGTTCGTGGTAGAGCTGGGGACTCAGAGACAAACAAAGCACAGTTTCCACTAGCAAAGGGCTTTGAAAGAACTGACAAATCCCATTCTTGGGTGCTGAGAAGACACGTGATGCCAATCCTTGGTGACACCATTTTAAAATAATTGCTACTAAAGAAAGCTGCTAATGAAAAAGAGAAAGCACACAGGTGTACACTGTAGCAAAGACCATCAACTCAAGGGACTGAAAGTATTCACCAGGGCTGCACCGGAGGAAGGACAGATTTTCCCAGAGACGGGTCTTTCTCTCCACGGTGGCTAGGGGGCGATAGAAGCACGCAAAAGCCATGAGAATGTTCGTGTCCAGTGTTAGGGCAGGCTGGTCCTGGGCCCTGCTCTGCTCACCTGTAGCATGCATTCCCCACCCACCAAACACCCCAAGTGCTCATCCTCTCGTCCCTTCCTGCCTTTTCTCTCCAAACATTTCCTGAAAGACTAATATGTCTCAGGCCTGCATAGGTACTAAGGAGCAGAAATGTACGGTAAACATAGAAACACTGAATCTTATACATGGCATCAACTGGTTAGGTTGCCACGTTTGAGAAACGCCTATCTGTTAAGATGAGGGTTTAAAAAAGTTTTTTTAACGTTTATTCATTTTTGAGAGAGGAGAGGAGAGAGAGAAAGAAAGAGAGCAAGCAAGCAGGAGATGGGCGGAGAGAGGGAGACACAAACTGAAGCAGACTCCAGACTTTGAGCTATCAACACAGAGCCCTATGCGGGGCTCGAACTCCGGAACTGTGAGATCATAACCTGAGCTGAAGTTGGACGCTTAACTGACTGAGTCACCCAGGCGCCCCTAGATGAGGTTTTATTTGAACACTTGAAGGCCCCTTTAAAACTCAGACCTGTCTTTTTTTTTTTTAATGTTTTTAAAAATTTATTCTGAGAGAGAGAGAGAGAGAGACAGCGTGAACAGGGGAGGGTCCGAGAGAGAGGGAGATACAGAATCCGAAGAAGGCTCCAGTCTCTGAGCTAGCTGTCAGCACAGAGCCTGACATGGAACTCGAACCCACGAACCATGAGAACATGACTTGAGCCGAAGTCGGACACTTACCCGACTGAGCCACCCAGGGGCCCCATAAACTCAGACCTGTCTAAACACTGTCCAAAATTTGGGAGACTATGCTGAATTTGAAGAGGCAAGCCCCAGCCCACCAGTGAAGTACGGAAAGAGTGTGGCTTTACCATCACACGGCCTGGGTTCAGCTCTGAGTGGCAGCATGGTCAGCGGCATAACCTCAAACATTGAACCCCTCTGAGCCTGGGCATCCACAGCTCTAAAAGGTAATAAATAATCGTACGTATGCAATATGTGCATTCAGTATGTGTTCAATAGGTGTTGGTTCCTCAGCCTCTGCTCTCTAGGAGGAAGGGAAAGGAGAGAAGTGTTTGGCTTCCACATGCTTGGCTGCGGACACGGCCATCGTACAAAAGGCACTTGTCTATACGGACACACACAGGGAACATCAGTTAATTCCAATGCTCCAAAACACTTGAAATTGTAGGGGAGAAAATCGAGAGAGTCTGAAATATGCCTATTATGAGGCAAGGAGAAGAGGTCAGTCCAATAGACATGTCCTGAGGGCTCCATCTGTGTGGGGCAAGGGGTCAGGGAAGGGAAGACTAGGACAAGACAAGGCGGGAACCTGGCCAAGTGCAGAAGCTTCATGAGCAATGATGTGACACCTGAGCAAAGGCAGTGAAAAGAGACAAAGAGGGAGAGAGAGACAAAGAGCCGCAAAGTGAGGCTGTCTGTTCTCTTGCTTCTCACGGCTTTACTAATAGTATGTGTCGGCTGGTTTCTGGGTAATTGGGTTTGATGGCTCAGCCTGGAGTTGATTGACATGTGTGCTGAGGGGGGCTCCTGCGGAAATCCTGAACTTGATTTGATCATGGTGAGTTTTACATTTACTTAAAATATAAAGTATTTTATGAACTGCAGATACCCCGGATGACCTCGGTAAAATGTTTATTCTGGGGACATGAAGTTTGCTGTTAGAACAGGGGTGTGATGTGTAAGAAAGGGCCTGGGTTCAGAACTCTCACACTTGACTGTGAGGCCAATTTTGCTCCTTTTTACTCATATGTCATTAGACATGCACCTGATGACTTCTAAGAACTTGTCTTAGAAGGGTTCCAGGATGCCACCCCCCTACCAAATCCCTGTCCCTGGGATGCACGTCTTGGATAATCCCCTCTTCCAAGTGTGGTGAGACCTTTCAATATGGTGGGATATTGGCCCTTGATTATCTTGTATGGCAAAGGTGAGGGGCTTTTGCTGAAGTAATCAAGGTACCAAGTCAGCTAATGTTGAGTTAATAAAAGCGAGATTATCCTGGGTGGGCCTGACCTAATTAGCACACTCTCGAAAAGATGGTCTAGAGGTCAGAGATAGAAGTCAGGAGAATTTTCCTCATGGCCTTGAAGAAGCAGACTGCCTTGTTGTGGAGAAGACCACATGCCAAAGAACGGCCCTAATGTAAGGCCAGCAAAAAAGGTAAGGACCTAGTGTAACCACCAGAGGGAACTTTGGCCATCATTTCAGGGTCAGGCTGTCTTGGAGGACCACAAGCAGAATGCTTGGAAGAAGACTTAGAGGAGATGAGATCACAGCCCAGCTGACATCATGACAGAAGCCTTGTGAGGCCCTGAGCAGAGGACACGCTAAGCCACGCTGGGCTCTTCATCCACGGAAACGTGTCCATAGAAGCCTCTAGGTTTGTGCTGATTTGTTAGGAGGGAACAGAAAACTGACTCAGAACTTGCATCACCTACTTTACAGCATTGTTGTGGGGATTAGAGAAGAGGTATGCCAAGCACGTGGCGTGTGGGAGACCACTAATAAATGATAGGTTTTAGTCACATAATTGGCGATTAGTCCATTCTTTTCTTAGGGAACATACATTTCCCTTTTCTGAATGGACCTTGTGAGATGCTAAGAAATATGGAGAGAGTTGAATAAAAGATGCGTGTAACCTGCACCAGCACAGTGTCTAGCCGGCAGTAAACAGCACGTGATAGCAATGGCGATGATGATGATAATGATAATCATGACTCACAATGATGACGACTTTTATCCCGGTGAGAATTAGGCATATTTCTCAACAAAAACACAGACCTTTTCCCTCCCTTAAAACCACTCTTGACTTGCTTCACTTCAGCAAATTAGCTTTTCTTGCAGAAGGACCAGAGACCATTACTGAATCATACACTGTGTAGACATGAACCTTAGACATGATCTGGTCCAACTTCTTCAGATTACAAAAATACCAAGCATATGAAGTAGGCTTTTTCAATGCCACAAAGTCAGTTCATAGCAGAATCAGGAACAGGACTCAGGTGTGTTGATGCCAAGGTCATTCCCACAGAATCATATATTTTTTTCTTTTCTGAAAATCTCCTTCTATTTAAGACACAGCACCATTTCAACCCAGCATTCCCTTGTAAAACTCACCCTGCACATAATTTATCAGTCATGAACTTTCATTTCCAGCTATCTCTCCTGAAGAATGTATTATGGATCTTGATTCATTGAATTAATATTTACTGAGGGGCCTAATTTGTGCTATACTTGGAATCAAAATTATTAACCTATAGCCCCAAGTCACACTAAAATTATACCTTAGGCTCCATGTAAACCTATCTGCCATAAGGACCCTGTAAGTAGGTGCTGCTGTGACGATGATTTTATAGGTGAAGATATTGGGGAATGAAGAGATCCAGGGGGTGGTTGCCGGAGGGACAGGAGATGAGGGAAACAGTAAAATGGACACAGGGATTAAGAGATACAGACTTCCAGTTATGCAATAAATAAGTCATGGAGAGGAAAAGTATAGCATAAGGAATACAGTCAATAATATTATAATAACGTATGATGACAGATAATGGCAACACTTACGGGCAGCACTAAGGACTGAATAGAATTGTTGCATCATTATGTTGAAAACCTGAAACTAACATAACATGGTATATTAATTATACTTCGAAGCAAAAATAGACATAGCTTCATAAAACTCTGTGTCTTAAATCAGTGAGAAAAGTAATAAAAAGGTCCAGGGGCTTGTGGGGCCAAACAGCTAGTAAGTGATGGAGTTGGGATTTGTACAGGCTGCCACTTTGAACTTCTCTCTCTTTTTTTTTTAAATAGTTTATTGGCCACTTTGAACTTCTTTCTGCTTCTAATTAGTCTGCTTCCCAGAAGCTGGTTTGGCCAAATAATAATAATGAAATTAGTGGGAGAAGTCAAGATCCCTCCCCTCCCCCATCCCCATCACTGGATGGACAGAATCTGGGATGGAATCTGGGACGATTCTCAAGGCATAGATCCGAGGACTGACAGCACGGAAGGAAGGGAGGAGGAACACAGTCATGTTACAGAGCCCCCTGAGACCCCTTGGCATATTCCTCTTCCTCTTCTGCCTGTAGCCCCTTCCTTTGTCCAGTGTGGTGACGCTGTAGCCCGCCTCCCCCCACTCCCCGAAGGGTCCTTATGGCTGCACTGCTATCACCCAGCTGCTTTCCCAATTAGGCCCTCAAGTGTTTCCCCAGACTTTCTAGGTCCCCTCTCAGCAGAATGACTCCTTTTCCCTCGGTAGACATCTCAGAAACTCGGTCAGACAGTGCCAGGGGCCCAGATCCTGATGATGATACCCCACGTTTCTCAAGAATGACCCTGTCTTTCCAGGGCTGAGCCAGCCCCCTACCTGTAAGGAGGGCGGCCTGCAGGTGGTGACCAAACTCTGACTCCAGCCAGGTGAAGCTCATGAGCAGGGACAGGTGCTTCTACGCGCTGCCCACATCGGTAGTGAGAACAGGAAATGAGCTCTGAGGGGAAGGCCACAGAAGATGGAGGAGAATCTTCCAAGCAGCGCAAAGCCTAAAGCCCTGTGGTTTATAAACCTCTCCCTCTTGCCACAGGGCCTGCCCCTGTGGGGATTGCCTGCAAGTCCTGGGTTTGCAGATCTGGACATGCAGGAACAGAGAGAACGCAAGATAACCTTGTTCTGTAAGTTGGGGTGGCAATCCTATGCTTTCAGAACTGCACACTGAGAAATGCAAAGCAACTGAGTGTCCTCTGCAGCGAGCACATCAGCATGAATGTCCCTGCAGGCCAAGTAGAAAGAGACAGATCAGGTTGGGGGCAAAAAAAAAAAAAAAAAAAGACCCTAGTCAGAAAACAATAGCTTAGGATCAGCACCAGGACAGGGTTAATGCCAGAATCTGACTGCAGCTGGATATTTTCACAGTTTTCCATATGTAATGGGGTTTCCCCCACCCCTTTGGGTTATTGGCAAGTGGTAGTTTGTTCATTCTGTTAGTTCTTTACAATTTTTTTTAAATGTTTTATTTATTTCTAGGAGAGAGAGAGAGAGAGATAGCATGAGCAGGGGAGGGTCAGAGAGAGAGGGAGTCACAGACTGAAACAGGCTCCAGGCTTTGAGCTGGCAGTCAGCACAGAGCCTGATGCGGGGCTCGAACCCACGAACCACGAGATCATGACCTAAGCGAAAGTCGGATGCTTAACCGACTAAGCCACCCAGGCGCCCCAGTTCTTTACAATTTTTTTGTAATGTTTTATTTATTTCTAGGAGAGAGAGAGAGAGACAGCGTGAGCAGGGGAGGGTCAGAGAGAGAGGGAGATACAAACTCTGAAACAGGCTCCAGGCTCTGAGCTGGCAGTCAGCACAGAGCCCGACGCGGGGCTCGAACTCACGAACCACGAGATCATGACCTAAGCGAAAGTTGGACGCTTAACCGACTAAGCCACCCAGGCGCCCCTTTACAATTTTTTTCTAATGTTTATCTATTTTTCAGAGAGAGAGATAGAGAAAGAGTGTGAGCGGGGGACAGGCAGAGAGAGAGGGAGACAGAATCTGAAGCAGGCTTCAGGCTCTGAGCTGTCTGCAACAGAGCCTGACATGGCGCTTGAATTCATGAACAGTGCGATCTGAGCTGAAGTCAGACCCTTAACAGACTGAGCCACCCAGGCTCCCTCTGTTAGTTCTCTTAAAATAATCCCCATGTTGTTTTTCATAAAGCCTGTGTCTGAAAGACTGATACAGTTCATCACATGGTCAATATGTCCACCAAGCACTGAATGTAGGCTGAAC
Organism: Proteles cristata cristata; assembly: GCA_017311185.1. Lineage (NCBI taxonomy): Eukaryota > Metazoa > Chordata > Mammalia > Carnivora > Hyaenidae > Proteles > Proteles cristata. The sequence goes on along the minus strand of JAESUZ010001855.1, from coordinate 157,670 downwards.
TGTATACACTGTATGAGGCTCCTGCTGCAATCTATAAAACATGACATTAACTTTAAACTATTACCAAATTTATTGTAACTTCTTGCCCATAAGTATTTGAAAATAAAGGATGCAAGTACTATTCGTGAGACCTATAAAGTTTTTTTGATGGGATGACAAGTCTTTTCCATTTTCTGGAAAAGACGGGAAGGTCTGGTCGGGTTAAGCCCCATGCTTGAAAAGATGAGGAGCCATTGCCTCACAAGTCAAGCTGAGGAGACTCCCCTGACCCAGTGGATTGGCGTCTGGACAGCCACCACGCTGTCACCCGTAACCTGCAGTTAAAATGAGCTTGCATTTATGTCCAGTAGTTCCTCAGCAGCTGCAGACCCACGGGCTTGGTGCCTCCCAGGGCATCTGATACATCTGATCCCCTTCCCAGGCCTAGAAGTTACCAAGGGAAGCCGTAAAAGCCTAGTTTTTAATGTTTTTTTTTTTTTTTCTTGGAGAGAGAGAGAGAGACAGCGTGAGCAGGGGAGGGTCAGAGAGAGAGGGAGTCACAGACTGAAACAGGCTCCAGGCTCTGAGCTGGCAGTCAGCACAGAGCCCGACGCGGGGCTCGAACCCACAACCGCGAGATCATGACCCAAGCGAAAGTCGGACGCTTAACCGACTAAGCCACCCAGGCGCCCCAAAAGCCTAGTTTTTAGAGACACAGTTGAAATGCACTTATAAAATTTGTTATATCAATAAATAGAAATGTATTTCTATGCTAATGTTCAGTTCATTAGTTCCCTATATTTGTGAGAAGTAAACAGCCAGTTAAAAAAAAAGAAACCCAACATGTTAGCGTTAAGCCTAAAGAGCCATAGAATGAAAACCAATGTGGCCTACAGCGGGTGAGGTGTTGTGAGGTATACCCTGGCCTGGCCGGTAGGTTGTTTCTGTTTTTGACCATCACAGACCACACATAAATGATTAATTCCGTATTATTTCTCCTCCCAGGCTGTAACCCCCTCTCCAACGTAAGTGGGTTCTCCTCCTCCCCATAATGTCCACGAGACTGAGAAGGGCCCTTGATCGTCCCATCATCACTGGGGCTCCCTCAGTCCTGCCCTGTGACTGGAAGTCTCCATTTTGGGGGATAAACTTGGTCGGTGTTAGGCATTTCATTGAACAACCCACTGCTGAGGATCTCTTCGATCGGAGCATTTGGAAAGAAAGTCGGGAAGCCAGCTAATACTCTGGGCCAGTGCGTCCCACCCTTCCATCTGCTATGGGTGTTCTCCTCCGCCTCTTGCCCTCTGGGTTCCTGTGGTCTCCTCCCTTCCTCGTGTCCTCTCCTTCACAGCACAGGAGAGCAAGAACAGGAGTCAGTCTTGAGTTTTCCATCTCAAGGGGATCTGTTTTCAAAACTGTTTCTATGACCGTGGATCAAAATGTCCTTTGCTCCCACTTAAAGGAGATTTAGGTTCAGTGGTACCAGTGGGAGAGAGAATATAAGCTCCGTAAATTACCTGGTTACTAACTTTCTCTTCCTGTGTATACGGGTTTCTCCTTACCACATGTGCAAAACTCAAGTGAAAAATAGTGCCCATGTTGGGGCACCTGGGTGGCTTAGTCATGATCTTGCGGTTCGTGGGTTCGAGCCCCGCGTCGGGCTCTGTGCTGACTGCCAGCTCAGAGCCTGGAGCCTGTTTCAGAGTCTGACTCTCTCTCTGACCCTCCCTGCTCACGCTGTCTGTCTCTCCTAGAAATAAAAAAAAAAAAAAAGAGAAGAAAAATAGTGCCCATGATGACTCTGTGGGTGTTCCTGTGTCCTAAGGATGTGAACGGCACTACAGCATTCCACCATGGCTGTGACCTTTTGGGGCAGGTATTAGTTCTATTTCATGGAAAAGGCAAGGGGGGCCCTGCTGAGGTTAAGTCACATGCTCAAGATGGCCCTAGGATTGGAAATGGCAACTGCCCCACCCTGCCCTTCGAATCCTCTTCAGGTTGGGCTTTCCTTTCCTCTGTGGCATTGACCAAGTCTTCATTTCTTCCATAGCCTCCTTGTTCATTGGTTCTACTGCATATGGTCTGTCTCGTTGTCTCTTCCCCAGGCCCCAGTGAAAGTGTACCTGCCCTACAAAGGCAGGGATTTTTAGTAGTTACATTCACTGGGGTATCCCAATGGCATAGAAAAATGACTGCCACCCAATGACACTGAATAAACATTTTTTAAATGAATGGACAAAAGTAGTCAAAGCAAGATTTCTAATGAGGTATTTTACCCCAACTTTAGTACCAACTTAGGTATCACCGAAAGCTGTCTTTTTTTTTTTTTTTTTTTAATATAGACTCTTGGGGCACCTCGGTGGCTCAGTTGATTGGGACTCTGACTCTTGCTTTCAGCTCAGGTTATGATCCCTGGATTGTGGGATCGAGCCCCAAGTCGGGTTCTAGACTGATCATGGGGATTGCGTAAGGTTCTCCTTCTTACTCCCTCTGCCCCCTCCTCTACTCATGCTCGCTCTGTCTAAAATAATAATAAAAAAATAAAATCTCTAAAAAATTTATATATGTATATACACACATATATATAGATACTCAATTCATCTCTTTTGTGTCCTGTGAGGAAACAGTGTTTGGAAATTTTGAGTAGATGAAGTAAGCCACGTGGCTTTCATCTAAGCCAACTCCCTGGGCAGCTTTGGATTTCTTTCTACCCACCTGACAGGGAGGTAGCCGCAGAAATCCGTATTCATTATACGAGTTGAGCTCTTTGAACCCCATTATGGAATGCGTTAGTGCTACCTAGGGAATCACAGCAGTGTAATCTTCAAGACACACTTACGGGTATTCTTGCTTTTGTGGTTAGTTTTTTCCTAATGGCTACCATTTTCACATGTGTTTCTGCTCCCAGACAGTAGCATTTGTAAACCCTGACACATCCCTCAACCTCTTCTCCAGCCCTCCCTGCCAACTGCCTTCCAAAAATGAACCCGACTTCGGTTAGAACATGTTTATTTGTGTGCATGGCTTGTGCCGTTTTTCTGGGTGCCCCTTATATGGGATTGTTCTAGGATTTTTGTACATCTTTTTATGTGGGATTCGGTGTCTGCTTCAGTTGCTGCCTTACATAGCGATTCTCTCAATCCATACAAAGGTTTGCTGGTTTCAAAAGACTCCACACACATTTTCTCATACAGTGAGGTTAGTGAGAAGGGCATAACTATTAGTGATACTTTATAAATGAGTAGTTTGACCCTCAGAGAGGACCAGACCCAAGTCTTCTGAGGATGAGCCCCTGACCTTTCCCACTGTGCCACCCGGGCCTGGGCTCCTGCTGGCTGTTTCAAGTACAGTGCCATGTATAATTAGGTGCTTAATAAATGTTTTTAAGGCTGCTGTTCTCTGCAGCTGAAGTAATAGTCCATGTAAACAGTATAAAAATAATTGAGCTAAGGGAACAAAAATGTAATCTAAGGCAATCAGAGAGGCTGGAGGGTATCATGTGAGGCACAAGGAATAAATAGATCGGGTGGAGAGAAGATAAATTCTGTGGGTGAATGGCCAGGAACAGACTGAGTGGAAAAGAAAAAAGAAAGACTTCCATGGGTCTGGTGTTTTTCACTTTCAAATAAATGGCCTCCTTTATTCCTCAGACCAAACTTGTATGGTAAATGTTATTAGAAACTCCATTTAATTGAGGAAGGTATTGCAGATCAGAGCTTAGTGCTTCTTTCTCAACTAGCAGTTGGTAGGGCTGGAATTTTAAGCAGCTTTTCTGACTCTAAAGACTGAATTAATTCTTTTTTTGTAAGTTTGTTTATTTGTTTTGGGAGAGAGAGCATGCGCGCACACACACACAAGCATGCGCACCCAAGTGGGGAGGGGCGGAGAGAGAGGGAAGAGAATCCCAAACAGGTTGTTGCTGTCAGTTTGATCCTGAAAACCCTGAGATCGTGACCTGAGACAAAATCAAGAGTCAGACACTCAACGAACTGAGCACCCAGGTGCCCCAAGACTGAATTCTTTCAAGTGCAAAACCTAGATTATTTTTCCTCTAAGAATTGAAAGTCAGCCTGGGTCCTTGCATTATATCCAAGTTCTTTTCTGGTGATAATGACCTTCTTCTTGGCTTCTCCCTTTTTGTAATCAGCTCTCTGAGGGACATAGTAGCCAAGATGACAAGTATGTGTCCAAACCCCTGCTCTGCCACTTACTAGCTGTGTGAATTTAAGCAAGTTACTTCCTGTCTCTGTGCCTCAGTTTGTCATCTGTAAAATGGTGATAATAATAAGTTGGGCACATAGGATTGTTTTAAGGATCAAAGGAGATGCATATAAAGTACTCAGCACAGAGCCTAGCACCTAGAAAACCCTCATTAAATGTCAGTTGTCACTGTGCTGTATAATAAAGCATTTGTTCTTTGTCTCAGGTTCTAAACCTGGAATTTCCTGAATGCTAAGAGCATCTTTGTTATTCACGGTGGTCCCAAGGACCACACCTGAGTTAATGCTACTGAGGTTACTCAGGATGCGGCCTGTTGTGGCATCAGCCTGACCTTCCCACCTCTGGAGTGGGGGGCTGGAGTTTGACTTCACTCACTTTGGCAATGACTCAATCATGCCTATGTAATAAAATCCCAATAAAAACACCGGATATCCAAAGCTGCCCCAAGGTTGATGAGCATTATTGATATACCAGGAGGGTGATGGGTCTTGATTCCACAGGGACTGGGCATGGAAGCTCCTGGTTCAGGGCCATTCCAAACCTCACCCTGTGGGTCTCTTCATGTGGCCATTCCTGATTTCTATCTTTTATAGTAAAACTATAATCATAAATATAGCACTTTCTGAGCTCCAGAATCATTCTAGTGAATTATTAAACTGAGAGGGTCATGGGAACCCCAAATTCATAGCCAGTTGGCCCGAAGTGCAGGTGACCTGGAACCCCCAACTAGCAGCTGGTGTCTGAAGTGAGGGCAACACTGATGGAGGCTGTGCTCTCCACCTGTGGGGTCTGTGCTGACCCCAGACAGTTAGTGGCAGGAGTGAAGGGCAGAGTTGCACGCTATTACTGTTGGGTCAGGCATCGCCTGTCACAGAAAAAGAAAGACCTTCCAGAAAGCCAGGTTCTAAGTCACAGGGACAAGAAAAAATAGGCCACGTTCAGTCAGAAACCCAAATTCCTCAGCATGCGGGTCTTCTTTGGATTATGAAAGAAGGTCTCTTCCTGAACGTTTCCATGAATGGAGGTGGGGGTGTGGGGGCAGAGAAAGGATAAGGAACAATAGATTTGGAATCCTATCTCAGGGCGCCTGGGTGGCTCAGTCAGTTGAGCGTCGGACTTGGACTCACGTTCATCTCATAGTTCATGAGTTCGAGCCCCATGTCAGGCTCTGTGCTGACAGTTCAGAGCCTGAAACCTTCTTTCGATTCTATGTCTCCCTCTCTCTCTGCTCCTTCCCTGCTGGTCTTCTCTCTCAAAAACAAACTTAAGAAGAAAAAAGAATACTATCCCAATTTGTTTGTAAGTAATCCTTACTGATTCTGAGGACACATTAATTCTTTCTGGAATTAAATTACTGCTACTACTACTACTACTATTACTACTACTACTACTGCTGCTGCTGCTGCTGCTGCTGCTGCTGCTGCTGCTGCTGCTGCTAAACATCCTAGGTAATCCTCAAAGTGGCTTGTTGAAAATTGACTGTTTTGAACCATACTTATTTTTCCTGGACATTTGGGGCCCTTCTAAGCGCTCTCATCTCAAAAGCAGATTCTTTTCCTGATAGCAATCTCCACCTCCTGGATACCTTCCAAATGCTCCCGGTTGTGTGGATTCTGTGGTCAAGGCTCCTTTTAGAGACCTGGCTCCTGCCCTTCCAGTCTGCAGGACTCTGTCTATGTCAGCACCGGGTGACACTGGACGCCTACCCTGCTCCCCGTGTGGGTATCCTTTCCTCTCACTCTTTCTTTTCCGGGTTTCAGATGTGCCTCTATAAAAGCCTTTGGATGCTTCTTGCCAAGAGGTTTTTTTTGCCTTTCCTCTAAATTCTGCCCTAAGACGTAGATCATATCTGAAGTCTTTTATAGAGATTTTTTACACCAGGGTGTTCCTATGATTTGTAGCAACTGAACAGCTGTCTCCTCTTCTAGATTTATCTTGGAGCACAGGGAACAACAGACGAGTCTCTGGTAGAAGAAGAAATCAAGTGCACCTACTTCTGTGGTTCTCTAATAAAAATGAGGCTTTCCTTAAAACCAGTGATACTCTTGGGGCGCCTGGGTGCCTCAGTCAGCTGAGCATCTGACTCTTGATTTCTGCTCAGGTCATGATCGAGCCCCGAGTCAGGCTCTGTGCTGACAGCTTGGAGCCTGCTTGGGATTCTCTCTCTCCCCTCTCTCTCTGCTCCTGCTCTGCTCATGTGCACACTCTTTCTCTCTCTGTCTCAAAATAAAGAAATAAACATTTAAAAAGAACCCACAAAAACTATTATACTCTTAACTGACAAACTGTGTATTTTATTTTATTTATTAAAAAAATTTTGGGGCGCCTGGGTGGCTTAGTCGGTTAAGCGTCCGACTTTAGCTTAGGTCATGATCTGGTGGTTCGTGGGTTCGAGCCCCGCGTCGGACTCTGTGCTGACTGCCAGCTCAGAGCCTGGAGCCTGTTTCAGTCTGTGACTCCCTCTCTCTCTGAACCCCCCCTGCTCACGCTATCTCTCTCTCTCTCTCCTAGAAATAAATAAAACATTAAAAAAATTAAAAAGAAAAAGAAATTTTTTTATGTCTTTATTTTACTTTGAGAAACAGAGACAGAGAGTGAGCAGGGGAGGGGCAGAGAGAGAGGGAGACACACAATCTGAACCAGGCTCCAGGCTCTGAGCTGTCAGCACAGAGCCCAACTTGGGGCTCGAACCCATGGATCGTGAGATCATTACCTGAGCCAAAGTTGGATGCTTAACCGACTGAGCCACCCAGGTGCCCCACGAACTGTGTATTTTAAACGCAGTGCGAATTCTCTGAGATGTTGTTTAGCTGGGTGTGGTGGGGGCTGGCGGGAAGGCAGCTGATACTGAATGAAGATGGTCAGATACAGGGATGTCTGGAGACAGTCACCTCAGTTCTGTAGAGAAGGTTATAGAGAAGGATGTCCCCAATCCTCAGGTGCCTACGAACTCGCCAGCCATGACCTGAGCCTGCTCAGTCTTAATTGCACAACCCATTTGGACCTGTTGGACAACAGTGCTTTTGTTCTCAAAACCAGAGTGATAAACCATTCCAAAGGTTTCACGGTTTTCTCCTTGGACAATCAAATGACACCCTTCGGAATCCCACCTCCTCAGAGCCAAAGCATTTTCTTTGTGCTCTCATCCAGGCTTTCCCTTTTAACTCAGAGAGAGTCACTGAACACACCTTTGGGTGAGCCAAGCAGCTTTCCCCTGCCTGGCAAGCAATGAACTTGGCTTTGTTTTTCTGGCTCTGGTTATCTTTGTTCAGTTTAAAAGCTGTCTCTGCTATTTAAGAAGAGAAGTGACCTTAGGTAACCTTACCGAACCTGTCTCCTCCCAGATGAGGATAATAACAGTACCATCCTCAGAGGATTATTTGAGGATTAAATCTGATAATCCACATAAGCACTTGACATAGTACCTGGCACATAGTAAGCATTTTGTAACTGTTAGGGGAAAAAATGAAATGCCTGTTAAATAGGCAGAAATCCCGAGAGTACTGCTTGACTTCTATACCCTGTTAGCCCTGACATTAGTAGGTGCCTGGGGCTTAGTAGCTATCTTATCCACTGTGTCGTTTGATACTGGTAGCACCTTTCAGGAAATTCAGAGTGGGCATTACTACTATCATCTCATAGATGGGGAAACGAAGTCAACGAGACTCTATAGGTCTTAACCTGAGGTCGCCAGCGGGTTAGTGACATGAAGCCTCCTGACTAGTGTTGCCCACTCTAGACCATGGTGCTTCCCTCTCAGAACAAAATGTGTGGATGAACAGTACAAGGCTGACCCAGTAGCCTTGAGTTGTCCAAACTCTGCATGTTCCAAAGAAAGGTCTGGCCCTTGACTGGTTCCTGAGAGATAACTCTAAGCCCATGGGATATCCTGCCTGACAAGTGTCAGGGTTTATTCCACTGGGTTGTCGGCATTCACAGTGTGATTTATGGTGGGAGCCTTGGCCATGCTGCGTCATTTTGGAAAGGCTGGACTCTGAATAGCTAAAGTCAGTGATGAGGGTACCCCATGCCTATGTGACTAACCCCAATAAAATCCCTGGACACCAAGGCTCATGTAAATGTCCCTGATTGACAATAGTTGGCATATATTATCACATATTGTTCCTGGAAGAATAAAATGCTGCCCATAGAGCTCTACTGGGGACAGACAGTGGGAATCTTACTCCCAGAACTCTCCTGGGCCTCTGAGTCTTTTTCCTTTGCTGATTCGTAATCTGTATCCTTTCACTGTAATAAGGCAGAACCATGAGTAGACCAGCTTTTCTAACTTCTTTGTTGTTGCTTTTTAAAATTTTTTTTTCCTTAGAGAGAGAGACAGCATGAACAGGGGAGGGTCAGAGAGGGAGGGAGACACAGATTCTGAAACAGGCTCCAGGCTCTGAGCTAGCTGTCAGCACAGAGCCCGACGCGGAGCTCGAACCCATGAACCATGAGATCGTGACCTGAGTTGAAGTCAGTCACCCAACCGACTGAGCCACCCAGGTGCCCCTTTTCTGACTTCTTTGAATTCTTCCATTGAGTCACTGGATCTGAGGGTGGTCTTGGAGACCCCTGCCATAGTAGGGAACCAAGGGTCTGCTGCCTTGTGATTGGGAGAAACAACCAGCATCAGGGATGCTGCATTTGCTTGAAACCGTGTGTATCCTTCTGCAGCAACCCGCTCAACCCCCATCCCAGGCCCAGGTCACCACCCATGTCCCCATATCAGGTTGTAAGCAACGAGTCTTGAGACCAGCAATGTTAGGGTGATTTTCTTGAGAATGATCATCTTTGCACAAGATGCTATACTGGATTGGAAGCCTGCTTTGTAACCCAGGACATTCATTGGGTTTCCCTTAAGGAAATGGACTAACCTGGAGGACACATTATGTTTGAAAGTTAGTTAGTTAGATGCTGATGCAAGGTCTCTGGCATGGTGTAGCCTTGCTGGGGGTGGGACACTGGGCCCTGACCATATACAGAGAGGATTCAGAGGGTATGATACACCACTGGCATTTTGGTCACCCATACCAAGATGATGTGGAAAACTGCGGCTCCAGTCTGCACAGTTTCTATCCCATGACCGATCTCACTCCTGGGTAAGGTCCACAAAGACAAGTGAAGGCCTTGTGTAATCAGGACCCCACCCTGTGATTGTCCTGGCAGTGAGGAGGATTGGGAAGGGACTGGAAAGGAGTAGGAAGGATTCCCCAGGTGGGATGAAGAGGAAGTTGTGAATCACCCCGCAAGTTGGGAAAGTCACTTCTCTACCGTTTTATTGACTTCAGTTCACATTATAGAGGCTTGATAAAGTGCTATATTCTTGGTTTAGAACAAGTTCATCCTTTGGGAGCACATCTTTTGCCCTTTGGTTCCCATTTCCTTTTAAAAATGTAAACTTTCTCAGACAGTGTCTGTTACTTTCTGTGGTTCTGATACTCGTGGAACTTTCTCCTCACTCTGTGTGGCCGCCGTGCACCATCCCTGGGGTGTCATTGCTCAATATCACTGCCTCCTGGAAGCCTCCCTCAGCCCCCAGTCCAAGGGAGGTCGCCATCTGTGGCTTTCAAATCTGTCCACCTGATGAGAGGTACTGCGTCTCCCAGAACTCCCTTTCTTATAAGTATCCAGCCGTGATGAGCCACAGAAGAGATTCTTGTAGGAGGTGAGTAGGATGGAGACGGAGCAGCAGCCCTTCTGGGGCTGACACACACGGTCTCACGCCTGCCAGTTCACCTTTTCGACTGGAGGCAGAGGCTGGCCTGAGTCACCCTCCCTCCCAGGGTCCCTTGCAGCTTCTCCCACTCCTGGGCCAGATGCATGTTTTTGTCCATGACAGAAGGGGGTTGACTTCTGCCTGACATCTACACCAAGGACAGGAGCAACAAGAAGTCTTTATCTCCCCCACTGTAGGTCCGTCTTTCCTTCTGGAACTGCTCCAGCCTCAGATGTGAAGACAACAACATGACGGAAGCTGTTAGATGCTTAGCCACCTCCCGCAATTGCATGAGGACAGTCCCTGTAACATATCTATCTATCTATCTATCTATTGTTGATGTATCTATTTACTTACCTACCTACCTACCTACCTACCTACTTACCTACTTATCTATGTTCAGGCTGCTATAACAAAATACCACAGGCTGGGGAGCTTACAAACAATAGAAATTGATTCTCATAGTTCTGGAGACTGGGAAGTCCAAGACCAAGGCTCTGGCAAATGTGGTGTCTGCTGAGAACCCTGTTCCTCAGTGATGACCATCTTCTCACTGTGTCTTCACAGGGTGGACAGGAGAGGGAACGATCTGGGGTCTCTTGCATAAGGGCACTAGTCTCATTCATGAAGGCTCCTTCTCATGAGCTAACCACCTCCCCAAACCCGCATCTCCTGATACCATCACATTGAGGTTAGGTTTCAACATGAATTTAGAGGGGCGCCTGGGTGGCTCAGTTGGTTAAGTGTCCGACTTCAGCTCAGATCATGATCTCACAGTTTGTGGGATCGGGCCCCACATCGGGTTCTGTGCTGACAGCTGTCTTAGAGCCTGGAGCCTGCTTCAGATTCTGTATCTCACTCTCTCTCTACCCTCTCCTGCTCATGCTGCCTCTCTCTCTCTCTCAGAAATAAATAAAAATTTAAAAAAATATGAATTTAGAGGGGACACAAACATTTAGCCCATAGCACCACCTGTGTCTTTGTCTCTTAGAGGTTCTGCTTCTCTGAACCCTGACAGACCATCCTAACGCTCCTCAGCTATACAAACTTCGCATCATAGCCTTTACAACACTAGGCAGTCATTTTCTGTAATTTCCCAATAATCACCTAGCTATTCAAGCTTTCCTTAGTGTGACATCCCATGTATTTGTCTGAGAGCAGTACTTCATGAGGGTAAGGCCTAAGTATGGCTTGTCCTCAGCTGTACTCCCTGAGATAACATAGACTCTGGTATAAAATAGGTACTCAAGAAATATTTGATGCATGAAAAACAGAATGAGTTTTATTTCCATTGAGTTTTTTGTTCCTTCTGCTTGGTGGGAATTTGTTTTGACACTTCATAGCTAGGACATGGGCTCATTTCTTGTGCATACACAGGGATGCAAAATGTCAATGTGCAGTAATTGTGGAAAGAAATAAGCATTTGGTTCTGGAATCTTTCAAAGAAAGAGACTGCCTTAAATGATTTAATTGTACTAGAATCTCATGTCTAAGCTATGTCCATGCTTTTGCCTTCGGACCAGAAAACGTGCACATGAGCACACACTATTTCATTTGTTTCTTTTTCTCCATTTCTTCAGTTTGTTCTAGGGGTAGAGCCGGGTGGGACAGCCAAGACTTTAGGTGCCCTGGGCCACCAAAGCCTGACCTCCCTTGTTGTGTCGCCTCAGGCAAGTTGTTTCAGCTCTCAGTTTCCCCTTCTGCAAAACTAGTTGATAAGACCAGTTGATTTCTTTAATGGCTAAAGCTGCCTGGTTCTACCATCAGAAACTTTATATTTATTTCTTCAGACTGTTTTCTTCTACCAGCTAACGTTACCCATCTCATGACCACATAGCAGAATGGCAGAATGTGGGGAAAGTGCTTTGAGCTCATGAATAAAAGACGATATTTAAGGTCAAAGTCTAAATTGCTGTCCTTGTGAGGTTTTTTAAAATTGTGGCAAAATATATATGCCATGGAAGTTTCCATTTTAATCATCTTTAAGCATACAGCACAATGACACTAAGTACATTCACAATGCCATGCAACCACCACCTTCCAGCCACAGAACTTTGTCATCACCCCAAACTGAAGTTCAGTACCCATTAAGTAAGTCCCCAGTCCCTATTCCTCTCAGCCCCCCACTCTTTTACTTTCTGCCTCTATGCATTTAACTACTCAAAGTCCCTCAAGTAAGTGGAATCATATAATATTTGTCCTTTTTTGATTGGGTTATTTCACTTAACATAACAACCTTGAAGTTCACCCATTTTATAGCATGTGTCAGAAGTTCCTTTTTTTAAGAGTGGATAATATTCCATTGTATAGAGGTATCAATTTTGTTTCCTTCCTTCCTTCCTTCCTTCCTTCCTTCCTTCCTTCCTTCCTTCCTTCCTTCCTTTCTTTCTTTCTCTCTTTCTTTCTTTGAGAGTGCATGTGCAAGAAATGGAGGGGCAAAGAGAGAGAGAGAGAATCTGATGCAGTCTCCAAGCTTAGTGAAGAGTCTTACATAGGGCTTGATTCCATGACCCTACGATCACAATCTTAGCCTAAATCAAGAGTCAGAAGCTCAACTGACCTAGCCACACAGGCATCCTTCCATTTATCCTTTAAAGGGTACTTGAGTTGTTTCTGCTTTTGGCTGTTGTGAATAATCCTGCTATGAACGTTGGTATACTCAAACATCTGTTTGAGTCTCTGCTTTCAATTCTTTTATGTAAATACCTAGAAGTAGACTTGTTGAATCATAAGATATACTATATTTAATTTTTTGAGAAATTGCCAATCTCAGACTCTGAACCAACATGGTTTGGTCATTGGGTTCTTAGGTTGCTATTCGTATTGACTTTTGGCACATGGGTGGCTCAGTTGGGTAAGCATCTGACTTCGGCTCAGGTCATGAGCCCCGTGTTGGACTCTGTGCTGACAGCTCAGAGCCTCGAGCCTACTTTGGATTCTGTGTGTGTGTGTGTCTCATTCTTTGACCCTCCCCCACTTGCACTCTCTCTCTCTCTCTCTCTCTCTCTGAAAAATAAATAAAACATTGAGCATTTTTTTAAAAAAGGATTGACTTTTGTCTATCAACCAGGAAAAGGGTCCTCACCAGACACTGACTTGGCTGGCACTTTAATCCTGGACTTCATAGCTTCTGGAACTATAAAAAACAAATGTCTATTATTTAAAAATATTTGGTTTTGAGGCCCAGGCCAATTTAGAAAGTGGGACAGTAAGTGCTTTAGAAGGAGACTGGGGTTCATGTTATGGCCTCATCACATCCCAGCTGTGTGATCCTGGGGAAGTCATCAGCCACCTTGACTGGTGTTTTCCCCATCTGCGAACTGAGCTTATGCTTTACTGCCCAGGATCAACGAGGGAATTAAACACACAGAAAATGTTTTGTGTAGTGCCTGGCATAGAACAAAGGCTCAACAAAAAGCAACCCCATTAATCCTTTGCATTTCATGGCCACACCCTCTTCACTTGGGTCCTTCCTCTGCACCTGGCAAAGTCTGTCCTTCTGCTACACTGTTCTTAGAACACCTGCCTGCCTTGGCCCATCCCCATTCTCTCAGTGAGATCACGTTCTGAAATGAACATTCCAGATTAAGGCAATTTGATATGATGCTCCGGGACAGAAATAAACCTCCTCCTTGTATAGTTTGCTGGTGTATGAAGGTGAAGTAACTGAATGAGTTTCAAAACTGAGGCACAGGCTCTTGAAATTAATTTTTGTACTGTGTCCTAGTACAAGAAGTTGTCTGATGCATGTAGTTTGTATACTAAAATATTGGACTTTGTGGGGCATTCTGATGCATCATGAAGACAAGGAAAATATTCAAAAGTGAGATGGTTTTAGAAATGCTAGAACATATGGTACCCATCCTAGAGAAATTCACTGCCAACACAGGAACCAGAAACAATAGGAATTTTTGGTGAGGTAAATTTGGAGACACTGCCAAAAAGTGTCCTGTCCCTGTCCCTACTTCCTGTCATCTTTGGCCAAATGCTGTCCATGGATGAAAAACAAGCTATCCCAGGAGGTTGCTAAGTGGATGATGCCATGCGGCGGGTCTGGGTTTGCCCCACTGAGCACACTGCAGACTTGACAAGGCACATATGGTGCTCATTCTTGCAAATGTCAACTCCTCATTTCAAAACCTAAAAATGAAATAAAGTGCTTTTTAAACATTTATGCACAGATCAATCGAGAATATCGTTCCAAGGATGTGGGTTTGATGCATGAAACTGTTTTCACACTGTGTCTTGCACATCCCCCTGGTAATGTGCCTTGTTCTGACCTGCGGTGCAGCAGTGGTACCAATTCACTGTAACTGAAGGGCACCATGCCTTTCTGCTCTCAAACCAGTGAAACTACAGATTGAGTAGCCTTCCTCAAGTGGCTCTTGACCTTTAGGTCCTGCCTGGCTAATAAGACTGATGTCCTAACACTAGCCAAAGTTTGGATAAGAAAATATCCTTCAGAGTATTTATGAATTTGACAAAATATGCAGCCTCTTTGCCTTCACCTTTAAGTGGTCATTGGCTGTATTAGTCAGGATAGGCTAGGTTATGCTGCAGAACAAAAATCCTTCCAAAAAACTCCTTCAACAAAGATGCATCTCTTGTTCATGTTGTATATCCAACAAAGGTCAGCCAGTGTGGAGGGGTGATCTGTTTCACACAGCGACTCAGGAACTCAGTCTGACACAGGCTTTGCCATCTATAATGGGGCTGGTAGCCTAGGAGAGAGATCCCGCCTGGGGAGCTCACATTTGTGGTTCAGATCAGGAGTGACATATATCACTTCTATTTATAGTCACACAGTCCCATTTGATGGCAGGGAGATTTGACCTGTCACGTGCCTGAGGGAGAGGAGACTTGGAAATGAGTACTAGTAATATCTATCAGATTTTAGAATTTCATTCACTCATTCACTCACTCATTCGTTCATCTAATGAGGCTGTACTAAATGCAATGTTAGGCCCTGTGAGGGATATAAAATGTATAAAGTACACTTGCCTTAAAATTAGGAGACATCAGGTCTCAGGCTGGGAAAGGTGAGGTTTGAGACTTTGACCACCCACACTTAAACAATTACATCATTTGGAATATCTCTCTCTTAAAAGATGCAGAAGGATTGCTCAGAGGAAAGGCAGATCAGGCAGCACCTGACACACAAATGCAGAAATTACAAATGACCCCAACCATGAAGGTCTTAGCAGTCAACCACCCTCTCAGTATCTCTTCCAGAGCATACCCCTGGGCCCTGGCAACCAAAATCAGGTAGAAGAGGTCATGTTCACAAGAACGTTGGAAGATGTGAAAAGGATGAATACCCTCACTGATAATTTATAGTAGGCTCTGAGCCAGGGCTATATCTGCCAGTCATGATGGCTCCTCTTAATGTGGTCTCAGAACTTCTTTTGATTTTGAAATCATGCCTTATACTCAATGGATTTGAAATTCACTTTGGTTATTGAGCAACTGCTTTCAAAAATATACCTACTGTCCAGAGGATTCTGTGGCTGATGGCTTTTGATTGTGAACCCATTCAATCAGATTCTTTTCCTTTCTAAGACCTAGCTGAACTTGAGGAGAGGGATTTTACTGAGGGTCAGGGATAGCACGGCTAATTGGCATGAAGGGCTTGGGGTACCAGTAAAATGGGGGCTTGTGGGAGGGAAGAAACACACTAATCCAGGGCAAGAGGTGGTGTTCAGACCTTTGGAGGTGACTGTACCTCGGATGGTGGGGAGGTTAGGGAGAATTGTTTATTGAGTACATGTTCAGTGCCAGCACAGAGTTGGGAGCTTCACATACATTCAGCTCACTTTTATCTTCCCAACAGCCCTGTGGGTTAGTTGTTATCCCCACTCTGATGGAAAGCAACTAAGGTTCAAAGCCGATAAGGAATTGTTTAAAGGGCCAGAGGAGGAATTGAAAGCTCCGTGCTCTTTCCTTGATACCACTTTCCTTCCGGCCACTGACCTGCAGTGGTGACCTCCTGGTGTCTGGCAGGACTCAGGTCAGGCCTGGAAGGACCAGAATTCTCTGATCTTGTAGTCAAATGGGCCTTGATGGACCAGCTCAGAGATCTCTCTTCTGCAGTCGATACTTCTCCTATGGCAAAAGACACACTGCTCCGAGTTGCTTGCTTATTACAAATGCACTAGGAAAAAGAAAACACAACACAACACAACACAACTGATCATGGAAACCTGCTCATATAATTAATCTCCTTAAAAATAGCCAAGTAGGCTTAAAGTGTTATGTTAATAGTTCTGGGATGGATGGCTGTCAAAATATGACTATCCTCAACTGACTTCTTGGTGTGAAAAATTTGGAGTCTTAATGAGTATTCCCACCTTCATTTTTCATGTGCTTATACTTCTTTATGATTGATTTCACTAGTCCAAGTCTTCTGCATGTTATCTGTTGAAATCAGCTGGGAGTGAGTCATGATTTCCGGAATGAATGTCTTCATCTTAGGTTCTGAAATAATCAGAGGATTAAAATGAATAGGGATTGCTTTTTCTTGTTAATTTGCAGGTAGGACATGTGGGTTCACCTGGGTTCCTTCTAGAACTGGATCTGCCACTAGGTAGCAATTAATTGACGTGGACGTCATTTAACCTATCTGAGTCTAAGGCAGTCTGAATCTCAGCCTGAAAAGTGAGTGTAATGAACCATAGGATTTCTAAGTTGGCTCAGCCCCCTGGGATTCTAGGATCTGTGAACAATGGGATCGCTGAGAAGACCAGTTCAGGATTAATGTGAAGTTTTGGGTCTTTTAAATGAGGAGATGCCATGTTCTGGCTAATTTCCTGCTGCCTGGGTGGACATCTGGCATATTATTCTCCATTTGGCACTTGTTCCAGTATGCAATCAAATATTCTAGACAGAATAATTTCTCAGAGCAGCAGAAAGGTTGCCTTTGGTTCTCTAGGGACTTGGAAAGTAACAAAAACAGGTGAAGGAAAGAAATAAACCATTTGATGTTGTCATGGCCTGTTCTTTGGAAGATTGGATCATCATTATGTGGTCTACTAAAGCATCCTTTTGAAGGCAAAGGAGTCAACACAAGAAGATGACCTGCTAGCAACTGCCTGTTCAAAGAGGCTCAACAAAGAATTCCTTTCACGAGGGTTTGAAGACTTTAGGTTTAAAATACCTTGAAACCTTGGAAACCTTGTTACTCAAAGATAAAACCTCATGTGCTACATGAAGTTCCTTTGCTCTTCTGTGGCTCTTTCTTCTTGGTCAATTCAGACTGTTTTGAGATACTCAGACAGTTGCTCACTTGAGCACATTTGATGATGAAAAAATGAAGTCAAAGCAACTGTTTGGCACCTGGCTGACAAGACAACCCTATAGCATGAATTACAGACCGCTTCTACCACTCCCTGGACGAGAGTGGGCCCAAAGCGGATGCTTGCCTTCTTCCACTTTAGGCAAGAATTAAGAAAGGGTGTGATCAGACGGGAGCACAAGTTGATGATGCACACGTGTGGCTCTGCTTCAACAGAGTCTGATACAGACTGCAGACAACCGTGAATGATGCTTCTCGTTACAAATGTGCTCTTCGAATTGCAAAAGTAGTTTGCTCTTTTGTCACTTTTCTTTGATTGATTCAATGCGAGGTACTATAGGCAAAGCTCTGTTAGCAGATGTGGGCACTGAGTCCTAGGAAGCAGAATTCCTACAGCAGCCCTCAAACAGCAGATGAAGGAGGGACCTGAATACCTATAGAATGTGTGTGTGTGCGCAAGTGTAGGACTATATTACCATATTACTGGTTACAAAGAAAACCCCCTGGAATCTGGTGGTGGGAGGAGAGGAGCTGGGACTGAAGGAAGGGAGTATGGATGGACAGAGATAGAGCAGACTAAACGCAATCTCGTGGTGTTCTGAGTTGGGAAATAAGAGGAGCAGTCAATTCTCCCCGAGGACATTTAAACAATTTTTAAGGCATGTTTCAATGATCACTCTTGGGACACATGGGTGGCTTAGTCAGTTAAGAATCTGAGTTCGGCTCAGGTTGTGATCTCACATTTTGTGAGTCGGAGCCCCTCGTCGGGCTCTGTGCTGACAGCTCAGACTCTGGAGCCTGCTTCAGACTTTGTGTCTCCCTCTTTCTCTGCCTCTTCCCTACTCGTGCTCTCTCTCTCTCTCTCTCTCTCAAAAATAAATAAACATTTTTTAAAAATTAAAAAAAAATAAATGATTACTGTGAAAATCATGATACAAAGATTCGGGAGTTTGAGCCCCAAGTCAGATTCTGTGCTGACAGCACTGAACCTGCTAGGGATTCTGTCTCTCTCTCTCTGCCCCTCCCTCATGTGTATGTATGTTTGAGCTCCCACGCTCTCAATCCCTCTCTCTCTCCTTCTCTCTTTCAAAATACACTTTTAAAAAAAGGGGAATCTCTCTCTCTCCCTCTGCTGCTCTCCTCCATTCGTGTACATGCAAGCTCTCTCTCTCTCTGAAATAAAAAAAGTAAAAATTAAAAAAAAAAGAATGTTAACAGAAAGAGTAAGAAAGTAGAAGTATGATACAAGCCGACAGAGGTCTCAAGTGTGATGCATTTTTATGTTAATTATCCCACCCGTTCCCTAAGGTCATCTCACAACGGGTTGGATCCTCCTAAACATTGTTTAGGCTGAATCTCTGGGGCCCTGAAATGGAAGAAAGAAGCCAAGGCCTGAAGGTAGAAAAATGTTGGATATGCAGAGAACGGTGACTAGCTGAGTTTGGTTGAGGACTCTGGATTGCGGAAGAGAATAGTGGAACATAAACCTGAGGAAGAATAAAAAGGGATCTGATTTTAGAAAACCTGAAATCTCAGCCCGAGGACTCTCCACTTTTGTCAGTAGGCAGTGAAACGTTTTGATCAGGGGAGTGACACAATCAAAATCATGCTTTTTTTTTTTTTAATATTTAAGGAAGAACTAATACCAATTTTTTTTTTATTTCTAGGAGAGAGAGAGAGAGAGAGAGACAGCGTGAGCAGGGGAGGGTCAGAGAGAGAGGGAGTCACAGACTGAAACAGGCTCCAGGCCCCGAGCTGGCAGTCAACACAGAGCCCGACGCGGGGCTTGAACCCACGAACCGCGAGATCATGACCTAAGCGAAAGTCGGACGCTTAACCGACTAAGCCACCCAGGCGCCCCAAAATCATGCTTTAAGAATAGGAGCAGCCTGATTAAATTTAATAATTTATTTACAGATTAACTGCTTGGCAGAAAATCTTGGGTCAGCAAGGATGAGGCAGATATTCCAAACTAGAGGGTTAGCAGCCACTCTTATGACCCTTACTGATGGACCTCTCATTTGGCATTGAACACCTACGCTTTGGAATTATAACTGCTATTCCTTGTTTGCTGAGATATGACCAGGTAACTAGATCACAGATTGACTGGAAGAGTCAGTGAATAGTGCACAGTAAATGCTCAGGACATGTTTCTTATTAGAAACGATAATGAGACAGGAAATTATAATGGAAACCAATGGAAAAGAATCACATTCGTGAACTCTTGATTAGTACTCAACTTTGAGGGATGATTTGTTGCTCAGGGAATGGAGTTTGCGCAGAATTTGTATTTGACATATAATGTCAAATTATATGTGTGAAAAGTTATGTGTGTTTCTTTTAACACCCATTATATTATGAGTACATTTTTAAACCCATAAAAATTTAAAAATATCATGAGTAATAACCAGAAATACATAAAACTTCTGATAGGTTTACCTCCTTTATTTGCTGGAGTAATCACAGTGGTCCTCAGATGACCAACTTGGACAATGAAGACCCCTTTTAAGAGGCCAACGTCTGAATCCATTAAAAAGGCCATTTCTATCAAAATCTGATCTTTCCTCTAAAGGCCCAAATAGCCCAGATGTACTAGATATTGTTCTTCATATCTCCGGTAAGTACATTATAGCCTTGAAAACGATTTCAGAACCTGGAAAGGCCAGCCAAAAGTTAGCCATTAACTAACCAAGATAAATTATATTCAACTGAGGAAATGCTGACAAAGTATATAACTTTCTAAGTAAAATAAAGAGGTTAGGGTCATCAAGGGACTCTTACATGAGTAAGAAAGTCATTGATAACAGTGGTTATTTCCTCCCTCAGGAGAGGCAACAATTACTCCCTTGAACATCAAGGAAGGAGTGTGTAAGGTTTTTTGGGTGCGTAGAAAAAGACTCCAAGGCAAAATGTTCTGCAGAAGGAGTTTTATTGTATGCACCCTCCGGCAGGTTCTGCAACTCAAGAGAGAGGAGTCGGGGAAGTTGCGCCCGGGTTGGGGGATGAGGGGTTTTATAGCCTGTTAGTAGGGGTAGGGGAAGTTCAGATAACAGAGGTGGTCTCTTGACTGGAAAGTCCAGGGTTGGAAGGTTTAAATTTCTGTTTCCCGCCGATATCGTAACGGTCACTGATGTAACGTCGGGAAGGTCAGCCATCTTAAGAAGTGGCGGGAAGGTCAGCCATCTTAAGAAGTCTGCCATTCTGTGGCGTCTCTGCCCTACCTCTCAGCCGGCCCAACAGAGTGGACTCATTGATATACTTCCTGATTCGTTTTGTTAGACCTCCCTTTCCAAAGGAGAATCACGGAGAACAAAGCCCACAAAACACAAAAGGAGTTGGTTATTCAGGTTTATTTTAGTCCAGCCAGACGGCCCCTCCCGGGCACCCGAAGAGTCCTCGGAAGAGCGCCCCGCCCAGCCATAGCTCAGGGTTTATATAGGGAGAGGGGCGATGCCCGGTGTACAGAAGCGAGAATTTTGCGGTTAGAGGTGGGGGTTGCTTAACAGTTGCTTGAAGAAACATGTTTGACAGTTCTAATCACAATGTTCATTAAGGATTTACATCTTAGGGACTTGCTGGAGCCAGGAGGAGCTGGGTTGCTCAACCCCCGACCTTTCACCAGAAGAGAGTTTGAGATCAAACAATGGTTGGTATTTCCTCACTTGCAGGCCCCTCACTTTCTGGCCCAAGGGAGTTTTTACAGTTTCTTAAATGTTCCCTACATGTTCTCCGTTGAGAGGAGCGATGCGAATCAAATTAAAAGAAAAAGAAAAAAGACAGGCCAGCACTGAAGGGAGAAGTGTTGCATGTGTTGACTTTATTCTGTATTACTATTAGCCATGTCTATTTCGGGTAGATGGAGATGTACCAAAAGCACTTGTTGGTCAAGCAAAGCTGATCATATTAGATCTACAAGCAGGGTGGGAGAATATCACCCAGTTCTAAAGTGCTCTGACAGGGAGAAGTTGGGGGAAAGCTAGAGATGGTGTTACAGCCTGGACTGAGTGACTTTAAGGTGTGTTTTGCAAGGCAAGGAATGGAATCAGATTGGGCAGTTTAAGACATCATAGCTTTGAATTGGTGAACATGGGAGGCAGAGGTCTTGAAGTAAATCTTGTCGAGCGAGTCGTTAGTTCTGATAAGCAAGCTACTTGAATTGATTCACAGTTTTCTCTCATAGCAGGAGCATCTCACAGAACAAGTATAGATATCATTTTGCTTGCTACCAGGACTTTTGAACCCCGGGGCAGTTCTCATTGCCCTTCTCCACTTCTCCAGTTTGTTTCCCACCAGTTAATACACATCTGGCCCCTGAGCTGGGAGAAGAGGTGGGGCAGGCCCTCAGGGGGTACCTGCTGTCTTATGGGGAGGAGCCTCTGCAGAATGTACCAGCACAGCAAAAGCACTGGTCCTCACTAGAACAGGGAGGGTCCAGAGGCCACTGTTGAAGCCATGCCCTCAGGCCATCATTCTAGATGCCTCTGTCCCACATTTCAAAATCCCAGGTTTTCCCCTCTAAGGCCTTGGTCTTTGCATAGTAGATCTGTCTTGGTTGAGCATTGTGACCTCTCTGGAGCTCCAGGGCGCTCACAATGAGGTCTCCAGCCTGCATCTCGGCTGTGTCCATCATTCTTCTGCAGGAGATAAAGGCCCCTTTGTAAGTTCTCACAGAGACCCTATGTTAACAGGCCTCAGTCGCTCATTCTTCTGCTGGACATCAAAACAGCATCCAGAGTGGCCTCCAGCCCCTGCTGCTGTTTCTGCAGACATAGGCCACCTGTGTTTTTAAATGCCTGCATCGAGGCACCTGTGATAGCATTCTCCTCCACCAGAACATTCTCCAGGTCACCATTGGTGAAATCTTGAGCAACTGAGCCAATTCCTTACACCAGAGGCTCTCAGTGTCCCGTCGGCCAATGAAAGGGGCAAGCTCTTCACCTGCTGGGAGGCGGGAGCCTGGTGCCACATCCCCATTGAACTGTCTGTTTCTCATTCCTGCCCCCACTTGTGTTATTCTGGGTCCTCCAAGCAGCAGAGGCCATGACAGGATTCATCATGCAAGAAATTCGTTAGGGGGCAGGCCTGCAAGAGAAAATGGAGAAGGGGTTGGGGGAGGCCAGTGGAGCAGCCAGATGGCAGCACAATGAAGGAAGGAAGAAGGGAAGGAAGTCTAGGTGGAAGCTTCCAGACTGCTTTGAAGTTCTCAGTGAGGTTCCCATCAGACTTCCAGGAAGGGCCTGCCTTACTATCCTGCTGCACCAGGTCACGGGAAGGCAGCCGATCTTGAAAATGAAGGCCTTTGTGCAAACTCAGTAATGCCTTTCAGAGCCGGACCCTGGGTTCCTCATTACACTACAGGTGAATGAGAGACACTTCGCACAGCTACATTATGCACGTAGGCCCATGATGGATAGACAGGTAAGAAAGTTTTCCTTTTGATGTCTTATGGTCATTTAAATATCAATTTTAACTGAGTAAAAGCATAAGGTTTTACAATAATGTACTCTGTGATTGCTAAATTGGAATTTAAATCTCCCAGTTTCAAATCCAATTTGGAAAAAAACTAAATGTGCACGTAATTTATTTAAAATGTTAACATTTCCTTAGCTTAATGTTCAAAAGGTTGCATGGCCTAGTCTTTGTCCCAAATCTGCACTCGGGCCACAAGATCTTACTTGGGGTCACGGCCTGTGTTTTTCACTTTATGACTCTTTACCTTTGCTTTGCTATCTTTTCTTCTCTAGTGTTCCTTTTCATTTGAACCCCACAAAGCAGCATCTATCTCACTAATTATTCAGGACCCACATGAAATACTGCTCCCTTGATTTCCTGATCACTGAGTTGGAATGAGTCATTTTTTTAAAAAATTATTTATTTATTTATTTTTTAAAAGAGAGAGAGAGAGAGAGAGAGAGCATGCATGTGGGGGAAAGGCAGAGGAAGAGAGAGAGAATTTAAAGCAGGCTCCACACTCAGTGCAGAGCTCAACACAGGGCTCAATCCATGGGATGTGAGATCGTGACCTAAGCTGAAATCAAGAGTCAGACGATTAACTGACTGAGTCCCCCTCAAGAGCCTCAAGAATAAGTCACTTCTTAAGGGCTATAAGTTTCCCTAGAAAGATAGCAGGGGAAGTGTCCACTCATGCCTGGGATTGTGTTGGTCACTCGTATACAACTTGTGTTATTTACATCAACCCAGCAAAGCAAATGCTATAATCCTTAGGTCTACACATTGCATTCATTTTTATGCTGAATAACAAATTGCCATGAACTTAGTGGCTTAACACAACACTCATTTACTGTCTCAATTTCTGTGGGTCAGGAGTCCCCACATAGCTTAGTTGGGGCTTCAGCAAAACTGCGATCAGGGTCTTGATGAGGGCTGGTTTCCATCTGGAGGCTCAAATGGAGACAGGTCTGCTTCCAAGCAGGGTGTTGGAAGGATTCATTTCCTGGTGGATCTAGATCTCATGGTAGCTTGTTTCTTCAAAACTTTAACGGAGAGCCAGCCTCTAGAGAAAATCTAACAAGACAGAAATCTAACAAGACAGAATCTTATGTAACGTAACAGTCGTGGGAGTGACACTCCACCATCTTTGTTGCGTTCTGTTGCTTAGGAGCAACTCGCAGAAGTCATGGTTGTCACCTTAAGGTCAATCTGCACACAGATATAGAAGCTCAAACTCAGCCAGCTTAGGTAATATCCTAACTAGCAAGAGGCAGATACCAAAATTCTAACCTTGTTCTAATTGAACCTGAGAGGCATTCTTGACACTAGATCACATTCATTAATTTCATTATAGTTAGATAATATGAAGGGATGGAGTTACTCTGATGCTAAGGACGCTTCAGCTTTGGGGTTCCTCATTTGCGTGGCCTCTTCCAAGCCTTGGGAGGGGCCCAGAGGTGGATCAAAGTTCTGTGAGCCCTGAAACTTATGCAGAATTGCAAAGTAACAAATAACTGTTACAGGCCCTTCTCAGGACCTTAGAAGGAGCCTTGACTATAAGGGGCCCTGAAGCTTATATTTCATGGCTTGTGGTAAATCTGCCCCCTCTGTTGACATGTATTCAACATTAGACTTTCACTGGGACTGTTTACCTTTCAGTCAACTACAGGGCCTGGAAAATGGTAGTCATTCAAAAATATTGCACCAAATATGTCACCAAATCAGCAGAACCACCCTCTGAGCGTGACCGCTTCTCTGGCAGTTTGTTTGCTCACCTTCCCCACCACGAGGGTGAGGGCTGCGTGGGCTCCCCTGGCCTCCTCATGCGGCAGCCTCTCTGCTCCCAGGGCACTGGCCCCGCTCGCTTTACTTGCCCTCCCACCAGCTGGGCTTTCACAGAACACACTCCCCAGCTCTCTTTACTTTTTGTGGAGTCCGCCTGGTAAAAACCCTAATCAGAGGTAAGACAAAAGTATGTCTACACTTCTTCTCTGCTCTGGAGGGATTACACCCCCGAGCCTTGGTCCCCTGCTGTGCAATGGGAACACCGTGCTCCATGGCCCTGCCCCATGCTCCTTTTTGTCTCCCTGGCCACTCACTCTCTCACTCTCCAGATGATCAGTTCAAGTAGCACCTCTCCTCAGTCCTGGATGCCCACTCCTTCTCCTCCCCTTCAGCAGATGACTGAGCGTCCCACTGCACAGAGAAAATAGAAGCCACCAGATGGAGATGCCCTGTCTTTATGCCATCATCTCTGCAAACCTCCTCTAAACATCGCTGTTTCAATCTTTCTCCAGAAAGAAACCAGCCTTCCTCTGAGTCAAGGTGCTGGCCCTCCTGTGTCTGGATGCTGCCTGCCCCCTCCTCCCTCAAGGCCCCCTGCCTTCTCAGAAACCTCACATCCTGGGCCACTCTTCTGTTTTCTTTGCATTATCCCTTTTATCTTTTATATTCAATCCTCCCTCCCCAAGGGCTCATGAGCATCAGTTCTCTAAATCTGCAAACCAAACCAATCCAAGTCAGAAAGAAAAAAAAGGGACCCCTCCCTTTCCCCCTGCCCCTGAAACTGCTGCTGTCCTAGCTCTTCCCATCTCTGGACTCAATTTCTCAAAATTCTTTTTTTTTTTTTTAAGAGACAGAGACAGTATGAGTAGGTAAGAGGCAGAGAGAGAGAGAGAGAGAGAGAGAGAAACCCAAGCAGGCTCTGCATGGTCCATGCAGAGCCCTAACATGGTGCTCGAACTCATGGACTATGAGATCATGATCAGGGCCAAAACCTAGAGTTGGATGCTTAACTGACTGAGCCACTCAGGCACCCCAGTTTCTCAAAATTCTTGACTACACTTGCTGGCTGCAATTCCTTCCTCTTTCACTGCTCCAATTCTGTGAATGCATTGGTCAAGTCTTGATTGCTGCATTGAAGGAATGGCTGTCTTTTCACTGTGCTTGCTCTCTCTGTGTGGCTGGACACTGCTGACCTGCCGACTTCCTCCTGAAATACTGTCAGGCTTGCCTTCTGTGGAAGGTGCAGCAAGTTGGCTCATTCAGTGTTCATTCCACCCCTCTCTTGGCATACCTTCTTGGCCAAGGGTAGAAAGCGAGCAACAACATTTTCCATATTCCCTTGCCACAATTTCCAGGTGAGATTCAGAGTCCACCAATCAGACGCCCTCTCAGAGAACTGCCGTTTGAAACTGAGACACATGTAGGGAGTCGGGGCTTGAGATGCATGTTGTGCAGGTGCACCTAGGACAGGTGAGGCCGGCGGCCGGGAGGAAGCTTCCAGATGGGCAGCTACCTAACGATGCAGACCAAAGCTCCTTTGGAGGACTGACTATGCAGTGCAGTTTACAGAGTTATTCCTGGGAGCTCAGCTCACAGTCTGTTTTCTTGTCTTTCTTTTATTATGACTTTTAATAAATCTAGTTGCCTATGGCTTTAATAAATCTCTTCTGTTTAAATTGGCTAACATGGGGGCACCTGGGTGGGTCAGTCAATTAAGTGTCTGACTTCAGCTCAGGTCATGATCTCACGGTTTGTAAGTCTGAGCCCTATGTGGGGCTCTGTGCTGACAGCTCAGAGCCTGGAGCCTGCTCCGGATTCTGTGTCTCCCTCTCTCTCTGCCCCTCCCCTGCTCATGCTCTATCTCTCTGTCTCAAAAATAAACAAACATTTAAAAATTTTTTAAAAAATTAGCTAGCATGGATTCTGTTGTCTGAGACTAAGAACATTGACGAAAATGGTGACTTTATTTTTAACCAATGAATCATTTATTCGGACAGAACAAAAATATGTCCACATTGTTTCCTTTTATACAGAAACTGGAACATTTCAAATATATTAGTTTTTTTCCTCTTTTTCAACAAAATTCATTTCCATGTGGTCCTAGGAACTGCTTTGCTTTTTAGAATTCATGTTAGTAACACACACACACACACACACACACCCCAATTACAGCCACAAGAACATACTAGAATCTGGGATAGTCATTCATTATTACAGTGACCATCCCAAACTATGGTAAAAAAGATTTCTGGCTCACCATGTTCTTCTTTTTGAGCTCGTTCTGGCCTTCTTTGTACAAGCTCCTATCATCAACTGTGTTATTATCTTCTTGAGACAGAATTTTGATGCCTCTCTTTTTCATGAATTTTGATTACTCCGTGAACTACTGAAAAGTCTCGTCCTTCAATTTTAAAAACAACTATTTCACCAGCAACTACCAGGGTCTTCTTGGAAAGTTGGGATGAACAGAAGGTCTACCCTACGAAAGGCTGGCTCTTTGCTGCAAGTCGCTTCCATGATGGGGCGCTCCCCGGCAGGGAGAGCAGGCTATCAACTGTCTTCATCTTTCCTGTGTCTGTCAGCTCCTCCTCCTCTTCCTGTTTCCATCAGGTCACATAAGGCTCTGTCCTAGGTATTGCGTCTTCTTGCCCCTCCCTCAGCAGTCTCATCCAGGTCCACGGCTGCAGTCAGCCCCTGCGTAAAGTGACACCCGGTTGTATGTACAGACTAACACTTCTCTGTATATAACCAATGTGCGAGTTGTTGGTTTTTGTTTTTGTTTTAAGTATAGTCAGCATGTAATAGTATAGTAGTAGCTTCAGGTATACTCCTAGTGATTCAGCATTTATATACATTATGACGTGATCACCAAGGTTAATCTAGCTCCCATCTGTTTCTATACAAAGTTGTTACATGTTGTTAGTTTTTTATCGCTACCATAACAAATCACCATGAATCTAGTGGCTTAAAACAATATCCATTTATTATCTCACAGTTCCATGAGTTAGAAGTGCTGGTGCAGTGTGGCTCGGTGGGATCATCTGCTTAGGATCCCACAAGGCAAAAATCATGGTGTTAGTGGGGTGGCGTCCCCTTTGGAGGTTCTAGGGACAAATCCACCTCCAGTCTCATTCATGGTGTTGGTGGAATTCAGTTCTTTGTGCTGCTAAGGCTGGGGCCCCTGTTTCCTTGCTGGCTGTCAGCTGGGAGCCTCTCTCAGTTCAAGGTCACCTGCGTTCATCACACTGCCCCTTCCCTCTTCAAACCAGCAAGGGCATGTTGAGTCCTTCTCATGCTTTGAATCTCTCTGACTTCTCTTTCAGCCTTATTTTTTTCTGATTGCTGTTGGAGATAAGTCTTGACTTTTACATTTTCTTTTTTTGTGTGATTTTTTTTATTAAGATAAAATTCACATAACATGAAATTCACCATTTTAAAGTATATAACGGGCACCTAGGTGTCTCAGTCAGTTAAGCAACTGACTCTAGATTTTTGCTTATGTCATGATCTCAAGGTTGTGAGATTAAGCCCTGAGTCAGGCTCTGTGCTAGGTGGGGAGCCTGCTTAAGGTTCTCTCTCCCTCTCTCCCTACCCCTCCCTTGCTGTGCACATGCTCTCTCTCTTTCTTTCTCTCTCTCAAATTAAAGAAATAAACTTTAAAATAAAAAGAAAACAGGGGCACCTGGGTGGCTAAATTGGTTAAGTATCCAACTTCCACTGAGGTCATGATATCCTGGTTTGTGAGTTCAAGCCCCACATCTGGCTCTCTGCTGTCAGCACAGAGCTGTCATGTTCACCTTTTCTCTCTCAAAAATAAACAAACATAAACATTAAAAAAAGAAAGAAAACAAGAAAACAAAAGTATGCAATTTGGTGGTTTTAGTATATTCCCAATTATCTGTAACCATCACCACTATCTAATTCCAGAACATTTCCATCCCCCTAAAAGGGAACCAGGTACCTGTTAGCAGTCACTCCTCATTCTCCTCTCTTGCTATTCCCTGGCACCCATGGATATCTTCTGACCCTATGGATTTGCCTATTTTGGGCATTTCATGTTAACAGACTCATATAATCTGTGATTTTTTTGTGCCTTGCTTCATTCATTCAGCGTGTTTTCAAGATGCACCCTTGTTGCATCACATATCAACACTTTATTCTTTTTTTATGGAAAAATAATATCCCATTGCCTGGGTGTGCCACATTTTGTTTATCCATTCATCAGTTGCTAGATATTTCGGGTTTTTGCTGGCTGTTGGGGAATAATGCTGCTGTCAACATTCATGTACAAGTTCTTTTATAAACATATGTTTTCATCTCTGTTGGATGTGTGCCTTCTCTCCCCACCTTATTATAGTCGTCCTACTGGTATCTCAGTATAGATGTAATTTGTATTTCATCCATTATAACATGGATAATATTGAACACGTTTTCAGGAGCTTATTGAATATTTGTATATCTTCTTTGGAGAAATGTCTATTAAAGTCCATTGCCCTATTTTTAATTGGGATGGGATTTTGGCATTTTATTGTTGAGTTGTGAGCATTCTTTGTATATTCAGGATACTAGACCCTTGTCAGATATATGATGTGCAAATATTTTCTCCAACTCTTTTCACTTTCTTGATAGAACCCTATGATACACAGAGGTTTTTATTTTACTTTGATTAAACCCATTTAACCTATTTTTTCTTTGATTGTTTGTATTTTGGGTGCCATATTTAGAAAAATCCCTCTGCTTTTTAGAGCTCATGTGATTATATTGGACTCATATAGATAATCCAGGAATATTCTTTAAGGTTCCTAACCTCATCACATCTACAAAGTCCCTTTTGCCACGTAAGGTGACATATTCACAGGATTCAGGGATAAGGATGAAGGCATCTTTGGGGGAATCATTCTGCCAGTGACAGCCAACTCCTCGACAACTACTTCCAGGTATCACGATCCCTTCCAAATCAATGTGTCCACATCATGGCTCTTCTAGTGTTCCTTATCCTAGTGAAGAATATCATTTGCTCATTTCAAAAGCCAAAGGGCTCAAAGTCATTCTTGAAATCTTTTCCTTTCTGACTTTCTACACCCTATTTATTGCCAAGTTCTCTGATTTTTACCTTCCATATTTCACACATGTCTATCTATCCACTTCCTTCACTTCCACCAGTCCTATACACTTTTCACCAGTGTTTTTGACCTTTAATAAATAACAGATGTGATTATAAGTGTAACATATCTCTGAAACATTGAGAAGTGTGCCTGACATGTAGTTAGCTTTCAGTAAGTGTTAGTTACTATATTGCTGGTGCTGTTAGTTTCAGATAGCACAAAATTCCTTAACAAGGCCTGTGAGACCCTATGTGGTTGGGTCCCTCACTCTCTTTCAAACTTTATCTGGCAGTGGCCCCACTTGCTCTCTGTGCTCCAGCCAGGCTCACCTTTGTCTAGATTCCTGTATTCCTCTGTTCTTTCTCCCACCTTGTTTTTTAATTAATTAATTAATTAATTAATTTAATTTCTTTTTTAAGAAAGAGTGTGCATGCACATAAGCAGGGGAGGGTCAGAGAGAGAGGGAAGAAAGAGAGAATCCCAAGCAGGCTCCTCCAAACCTATCATGGAGCCTGATGCACGCTTTGAGCTCACAACCGTGAGATGATGACCTGAGCTGAAATCAAGAGTCAGATGCTTAACTGACCAAGCCACCCAGGCACTCCCCCCCCACCCACCCCAACCCAACCCCACCTTGTGATCTTGGTCTGGATTTTACTTCTGTTTCCTCTCCTTCACCTGGCTAGTTCTCATACTCTTTAAATCTGAATGTAAGTGCCATTTTCTCAGAGAACCCCACTTCTCTTTAGCTCTCATAGTGTGGTGCACAGCCCCTAGACACAGTGCAATTTTACATTTGTTAGTGTAATTATTTGATTTATGACATTTTACCTCACTAGACTGGAAATTCATCAAATAGGTCTAACATCCAGCACAGTGCTTGGCATCAACTAGATGTCCAGTAAATATTTGTTGACTAAATGTAAGTTTTTGTAGAATCCCAAAAAAAGGGCGGGGGGGCTGAAGATCAATCATCTGGTTTACCCATTTCTCATGCAGAAATAAGTGAACACCTCTAAAAAGTCCTGGTCATTTCGGCCAATTATAAGAGGGATTATGTTTTGGCTTCTTAGACTGTTTGCTAGAGATAGTGGTCTGGCTTCTTATAAGTCTAATTTATAGATATGATGTTGGTTTTGTAGCTGGTTATTTTAGATAATGGGTTGTTTTTCTAGTTGCTGCAGACATGAGTCAGAACTCTATTGTTGTATGTGGTCTGGCTATTGTCCATTTGTGTATTCTGTCTCTTGCTCATATATACAAGAAAGGGGATGTAGGAGTATTAAGAGACTTGCCCAAGCCCATCCAGCTTGTAAGGAACATCTATCTAGTAACGTGTACCTTATCTACCACCTCACCCCACTCATGCAGAAGACTGTCTCAGCCTGTGTTGGAAGTGACAAATTTCTATCCTGTAATGTATGGATCAAGGGTTAAGAACTGTTTCCACTATCATTAAGGAGATTGAGGAGACACGACAAAATAAGAAGTTTTTGAGTGGAGGCTGATTAGATGGCATTCAGTTCTACCATTATAAAAATCTACACATCTTCCCTTGACAAGTGAGTTAGCTTCCATTTTCCCTCCGTGTGGCAGGAGGATGCAGACCAATTCTTTTAAGTACAATTTTCCTTCGGCATTTAAGACTTGAGCTGGCTGATGCACAGGGCAGCGTTGAGCATATATGCCTCTGAGGAAGGTAATTGTGTCACATATGCGAATGGAGCACTGCAATTTGTGGACCTAGGAAAGGATCATTTTTAGCTTCGGGGAATTTCTCAAGGAAGCTCTTGTCTGGAATTAGGCTGACTGAAAGATGAGTGTATCAAGAATCTCAGTCCCTGTGATTATTATCAGACAACAAGTGGCTTCTCAGTAGCCCTGTGGAGCAGGGCCCATTTGGGAGCTGCGTTGCTGGCTGCTGGCTGCATCTGTGGTCTGTGTTGAGCCTGAGGAGGGTAAAAGCATGCTGGGAAGAAACCACTAGGATCCATGGAGCTCTCTCTTTAAGAGCTTGCCAGAGACAGGGTCAGGCCACTGTTAACTCTAGCCTTGTCTGGCTTTACTAAGGCTTAATGAAAATAATACTCTTCCAAAACTGGCCCAGTCGACTAAGCACCTGACTTCGGCTCAGGTCATGATCTCTCTGTTTGTGAGGTCACATTCCACCTTGGGCTCTGTGCTGATAGCTCAGAGCCTAGAACCGGCTTCGGATTCTGTGTCTTCCTCTCTCTCTGCCCCTTCCCCTCCCCCCTCTCTCTCTGTCTCAAAAATAAATGAACATTAAAAAAAATAATAAATGTCCTTTTAAATTTTATTTTAAATTGCAATCTAACTTATATATAAATGACAGTATAAATAAATACATAATATATAAAGTTATAATAAAATTTAAAAATAAATATTTTAAATAAAATTATCAAGTAAGCTATTCATATATTTAAAGGAGTTGTGTTTTTAAAAGGAGTTTTCCAGCAGAAAGAAAGAATTTGATACTATTGCAGGAGGGTTAATCTGCAGCAGTTCTGCAGGGTAACAAAGAGAACAAAGGATAAAAAGAACCAAATGCTGATTTGCATGATAATGCACTCACAGACTTAGACAGGTGGGGTTAAATACTGTTTTCTAAAACCATTTATTATGGAAAATTTTCAAAAGAGTATATTCTTTGGAATATTTTATAGCAACTCTCAGAAATAGTGTCTTTTCACTTGTAAATATTTCATCATGCATCTTTATCAGGTGAGAACTTTGAAAACAAAAAATACCAAGAGTACGCTAAAAAAATCAATAATTTCTTAATATCACCTAGACCTCAGTCTATGTTTAAACTTTAGATGGTCTCAAAACTGTCATTATTTGGGTGGTTTGTTCAAATCATGAACCAAACTGGATCTGTGTATCGCCTTTCATTGACATGTCAGCAAGCCCTAATAAAAGAACAAGTTTTCTGGGGTGCCTGGGTGGCTTAGTCGGTTAAGCGTCCGACTTTCGCCTAGGTCATGATCTCGCGGTTCGTGGGTTCAAGCCCCGCGTCGGGCTCTGTGCTGACTTCCAGCTCAGAGCCTGGAGCCTGTTTCAGAGTCTGTGACTCCCTCTCTCTCTCTGACCCTCCCCTGCTCATGCTGTCTCTCTCTCTCTCTCTCCTAGACATAAATAAAACATTAAAAGAAAAAAAAAAGAACAAGTTTTCTTAGAGTTGGCTGACATCAGAGATGGAAACCCAAATTCCTATGAGTCAAGCAGGTAATTATAAATGAGTGAAATATGTTTGAAAAAAAATATTCTTTCATTACAGATGCACTTCACATTCTGAACATCTAAGACTGCACTTCCAAAGAAACATGAACTTCTCATTCTACCTTCCTAACCTGTTTGGTGAAGGGGTTCAGGAATTCTACCCCCAAACACATCATCCTGGCACACTGAATGTGTTAAGCTGAAGGAGTTTGAGAAAACAGCAAAAGCAAAGTCATTCTGACCTTCCCCTTGCTCTTCTCCTCTGAAATAGGTCAACTCTCATGTGAGAGGTGCCATTGTATACTCAGAGGAAAGGAGCGTCTTATTTCTGAAGACAGAGGGACTCAAAAAGAATCCTAATGAACAGAGCTTGCTAAGTTTCCACCTGTTCCCTACACTCTCAAACTCTAGAACCTACCCTATTTCTGCATGACTGCCCGCTCTTAATTAAACCTGGTAGAAAAGTACACAAATCTGTTTCTTCAGGTCCTCATCTCCTTATAAAAGCTCTTGAGTCATGTAAAACTTTTATGAAACATACTTGTATGCTTTTTTTTTGTTATTCTGTCTTCATCAGTTTGATTTTTCAGACCCAGCCAGAGACCCAAAGAGGAATGACGAAACTTCTCTTTCTCCTCCCCTACATTGGTCTATTTTTGCTTTTGGTAGAGATGTGGGTACAAGAATTATCTCATTTTCCTGGTAGCTCTATAAATAATTAAAAATCCACTATGAGCATAATATAATTGATAATTGATCTTTGCCTTGTCTGGGGACAGTACGGGTGTTTGGACCATCTGTGACTAAGGGGAGAGCAACTAAGTGGGCAGTTGTATTCATGGCCATGGTCACGGCCATCAGTAATGCTGGCTCTGAGTGGCCCGATCTTTCTGGTCTTTTAGAGAAGCTAGAAATCCAAATATTTGGGAGAAGATTCCTGAGTTAAAATGCTGAAAACTGATTAAAATGGAAAACAATACAGATAAGCTCATTCATGATCTTTCTGCAGCCCTTTTGGTCAGTTTCCCTGTGCCGGCTCCAGGAAAGTGAATTTTACCAGAGTAAATCCCCAAATGGATTGCCAGATTGTCTTTGAGTCACTGCCATCAGGCTAATCAGGTTGACTGAAATGCATTTCCAGTCTTTCTCAGCCCTTTCTAGAACAGTCAATTGCTTCCTGACCAGCACCACACCCACTTACTTACTGCAGATTAAAGAACCCAGCTACGTCTACTCTTCATGAATGTATGCAAACAAAAATATCTTTTTGCATATTTTAAACCCATCAAGCTATCAATTGGAATCATATAAATTCTTTTTTTTTTTTTTTTGGTATCCTTATGTCTGCATTGTGAATAGACACATATCACTAATTTAGACTTAGTACCCTTGCTGGAAGTGCTCAGGTTGCAAAAAGCTGTCACCAATCTGCCATATATAGAACTGCAGTGAAAACCCCAGTTCGCATTTCTCTAACTTGTTGTATGTAGTGATCTGGGGGGAAT
This sequence comes from Proteles cristata cristata, assembly GCA_017311185.1. Lineage (NCBI taxonomy): Eukaryota > Metazoa > Chordata > Mammalia > Carnivora > Hyaenidae > Proteles > Proteles cristata. The sequence goes on along the minus strand of JAESUZ010001855.1, from coordinate 123,377 downwards.
GAGTCAAAGTTGTATCTGAACTCCCTGCGGGAGAAGGGGATGATTGTGGAACAAGATGTCTCTGTAGGATAAGTTATTTTTATGCAACACAGAAGCACTCTCTTACCCAGGAGTGTGCTAACTATAAATCACTTCATGTATACACTTAATGCAGCATTTGGTTAGTCAAGTCCAAGTTACTGTTCATACTTGAAAATGATAAGGCTACATTTTCATACAAAGAAAGAAAGAAAGAAAGAAAGAAAGGAGGGAGGGAGGGAGGGAGGGAAGGAAGGAAGGAAGGAAGGAAGGAAGGAAGGAAAGAAGGAAGGAAGGAAAAACCGTATAGAGCAAACACAGACTGCACACTACTTCTCCAAAATAAAAATTCACTGCAAGAATCATGGATTCTCTGGTTTGCATTGGTAAAAGGTAAATGGAGGCATACTAAACATTTTTAGAGTGTACTTGAACAGAAATGTGTTGGAATGGGGCAGGGCCAAACTGGAAGTAGTTATGTGTCCCCGGAAGGAGCCAGGGGAAAAACATACAGAGAGAATGTGCTCGAGCAAAGTAAAGAAATGGATTGGCTAAAAGCTTAAAGCTTGGCTGGCTGTTTGTGATTGGTTGTCTTTAGTGTTTTGCTTTTGTAACCAGGAGGCCTTTACAGGCTTAGATTTTGGTTTGCTTACCATAAGGCCACCACCATGGCATTACAGCCACCTCAGTCTAATGGTCTCCTAGTTAGTTAATTGAACATTGTTTTAGTTTGCAGCTTGGGGTCTGACTTCTGTTGTATCTGATCACCCACTCTAAGAGCATCTCAGCTTATTTCAGGCTCTCCCCAGTGCCCGCAGCGGCAATCACAGTTGGAGGTAGTCTCTCTGCTGCTCCCCAAACTTCTGGGAGGAGGAAAGTTGCAAGGAGAAGGATGCAGAATCAGTCACCCCCATTTCTTTAGCTGAGTACTTGTTGGCAGGCAGAATCTCCAGCACGCCTATCAGGTCGCAAACGATGCATTGCCCTGCTCACTTTCTGTGTATGATGTTCCCCAGACAAGGTCCATACACCTGCTTCTTGAGGATATCAGATAGTTGTCCCAAAGCCATGCATGTGCCAGGCAGCTCCCTTCCTTAGATCTGACCATACACCCTCCTTCCTTTGCTCTGCAGAGGAGCAAGGCTTCCCGAGCCGGGTGCTTCCTTTCCTCTTACGCCTTTCTTTTGCCAGTAATCCCACCCCCTTCCAGGTGTGTGCCAGTATTCCCACCTTGAGGAAATCCCAGAACCCTGGACAGGTCCTGCATCTTACAAATTCTGCTGCTTCTTTTTTTTTTTTTAATGTTTTATTTATTTCTAGGAGAGAGAGAGACAGACACAGCGTGAGCAGGGGGTCAGAGAGAGAAGTCACAGACTGAAACAGGCTCCAGGCTCCGAGCCGGCAGTCAGCACAGAGCCCGACGCGGGGCTCGAACACGAACCGCGAGATCATGACCTAGCGAAAGTCGAACGCTTGACCGACTAAGCCACCCAGACGCCCCCAAATTCTGCTGCTTTAAGAGCTTGCAGAAATTTACAGGTGTGCTTCTCAGCTCAGGAGACTGGTGGGATCTGTAACCACACTTATTCAAGGAATTTGTGTCTTTAGTCTTCTCACCTTGTAATAGGGAAGTTTCTTCCCTGTAACCCTTGCCCCTCAAAGTGTGTCCACAAATAAGTGGTACTGGCTAATCTTGGAGCTTGTTGGAAATGCCCAGGGTCAAACTCTACCTCAAATCTACCCAATCAGAACTGGCATTTCCCCAAGATCTGAAGTGGTACATATGTACACAGAAGCTCAAGGAGCTCCACTCTAAATAACCAGAGGAGGCCAAGGTCCTGATGATGAGGCAGACAGACAGAACTCCCATGCCTGCAGCCTTTAAAGAAACTGCCCTTCCTCCTCCATTGCTGAACTGCACCAATTCTTCAGCAAGTGCAATCTCAGGATGGCCGCGGACTTCAGAGCTTAGGAATCCAGTCCCAAGTTGGGGTGTGGGCTTGTTAGGTGGACAAGAAGACTTCAGTGCTCTCATGCTGAAACTTTCTTCAGATTAGTTCATAATTCCCAAATGACTCTAAAACTGACCTTGACCCAGCAAACATTTAATTCTGACAAGCACTCGTGTTTGACCCTCACTTTGTCTTAGAGCACACCTTTCAAGCTATCCGGGTTCCATGAGAGATATTCTACAATTCTGTGGGGTGTCAGTAACTGATGGAGATGCAAATTGCATCCTGCAAATTGAAGAGGTTCAATTTACCCCCACCCCCACCGTGGAAAATTAGCTTTGCCCCAAGGCAAATTAGTATCAATACACCTGACACCTGATCTATAAATTTGTTCTTCAGATTCTCTTTTGGACTGCCTATAAGATTTGCCTCCCTTATGAGTTAAGTAAAATCTTTATCATGGGTTCTTTTACCTGTACGAGAGTCATGATTTCCTCCCTTTTGAAAACTGTCTTTTAATGGCAACGACCTTTCTTCTGTTCTAGTTTATGGTTGGATTTCTCAGCCTCCACACTACTGACAGTTTGAGCTGGATCACTTGTTGCTGATAGTAGTACCCTGGCCTCTACCCATCAGATGCTCACAGCACCCACCTCTGCCCGAATCACAGAAGCTAAAACCATCCCCTGACATTGTTAAATGTCCCCTAGGGAGCAACATCGCCACCCCATACACACCCCAAGTTGTGAGCCACTGGATTACAGTGAGTAAACAAGATGGCAAGTCTTATCACTATTAAACGGACAGATATTCTCTCGATATTTTCCTAAGTGTAGGAGAAACAAGAAAATCTGCTGGGAATATCATGTTTCAGAAATTATGAAAGGTCATGGGAGCTTTGGGGAAAGACAAACATCACTGAAATCCAAAACGGCAGCCAAGAGATTTTTTTTTTCTTTTTGGCAGAAGGCCTTTGGTTTAAGAGAGGTTTCAGTGCCCCTAGGTCCTGAAGAACCGGCTAGGGGAGCCCACCAGGGGCCAAGAGAAGATGAGAGTTTGCTTGGGGCTTCTGTGGAATTAGAGACCCATTGCCTGAGATTGGCGCCGGGTTACTGAGCTGTTCTTAGCCTAGGAGGCCCCCCTAGACAAATCTCCCTTTATTTTGTTTTATTTTTTTTTAATGTTTTATTTATTTCTGAGAGAGAGAGAGAGAGAAACAGCGTGAACAGGGGAGGGTCAGAGAGAGAGGGAGACACAGAATTGGAAGCAGGCTCCAGGCTCTGAGCTAGCTGTCAGCACAGAACCCAACGCGGGGCTCGAATGCACAAACTGTGTGATCATGACCTGAGCTGAAGTCGGCTGCTTAACCGACTGAACCACACAGGCACCCCCAAAAGTCCCCTTTAACAGTCATGTTTACTCACTTGCTCATTCACTCATTCCCTGACCTCCATCATGGGCCAGAAACAGTTCCTGGCTGAGGGGAGGGAGGTAGAGATGCCGACTTCCTTGCCCTCTCGGGAGCCTTCAGTCTACAGGCAGAATAGCAAAGTGGCCTCACAGCCACAAAAGTAGCTTCTATTTATAGAAGTCTATGTGCTTATTGTAGATATCCTTTTATATAATGTTCATAATGACCCTGGGAAGGAGGAATGTGGTATGACAGCACCATTGTCAAAATCATTTGGGCATAAATACAAGGGTTTATTACTGGGCTCTCTGTTCTAGTCCACTGGTCTGTATGGCTGTCCTTATGCCAGTGGCACACTGTTTCGATTACTGTAGCTTTGTGGTAAGTTTTCAGATCAGGAGGAGTGAGTTCTCCAACTTCGGGCTTCTTTTTCAATACTGTTTTGGCTATTTGGGGACCCTTGAAATTCCATATGGATTTTATTTTATTTTATTTTGTTTTGTTTTATTTTATTTTATTTTATTTTATTTTATTTTATTTTATTTTATTTTATTTTATTTTATTTAAGAGAGAGAGAGAGAGAGCACATGCGGGAGGGGCAGAGAGAGAGAAGAGAGAGAATCCCAAGCAGTGGGACTCAGACTCATGACTGTGAGATCATGGACCTGAGCCAAAATCAAGAGTTAGACTGTTAACCAACTGAGCCACCCAGATGCCCCGTCCATATGAAGTTGAGAATGAGAGCCAGTGCTGGATTCAATGGCACACTTCCTTTTTTTTAAATTTTATTTATTTATTTATTTTTGTTTTCTTAAATTTTTGAGACAGAGAGAGACAGAGCACGAGTGGGGGAGGGGCAGAGAGAGAGAGGGAGACACAGAATCCAAAGCAGCCTTCAGGCTCTCAGCTGTCAGCACAGGTCCCGACGTGGGGCTCAAACCGTGAGATCATGACCTGAGCCAAAGTTGAATGCTTAACCGACTGAGCCACCCAGGTGCCCCAATGGCACACTTCCTATAACACGTTCTAGTATTCAAAATGAAGCTTGTTTTCCATGCGTTGCATTCTCTCTACTAAATCATCTGACCAACGGTCTATTTCATTGTTTTTGATTTTCCACCCTTGTGATTAACAGAGGACTTTCACATTCCCTGAAGATTATATCACAATCCCTTGATTGAGAATTGCTGTCTTCTGTGTATTTCTAGAACCTAGAAGATTGTTGTTGACTTATTTCTTTTATTCCTATCTTAACAATATTTTTTCTGATTTTAACTAAAACATCATGTGATAATAATGAATATGCTTTTAAAAGGACACCCCCTTGGTCCTGACTCAGTGATACAGTAGTCCTCTGCCCCTCCCCTGTTCAGAACCGCTGATCTATAGGGACAAGACAGACCCCACTGTGGATGGCAGTTCCTGTCAGAACGTTCTTCCTGGTGCTCAGCCATCTAAGGGCTGTGCACTAGAATTTGAGTGTTTGGCTTCCTCTGATGAGAGCTAGCTGTGAGGCACTTTCTGAGACACATGTCAGCTGCCCAGGGACCACTCCAAGTGGAAGACTGTCATGAGCCCAGACACAGATTCCCTCCTTGACTAATTCTAATCAGCCTCCTCTGAGCTGACTTTTGGGCTTCTGCGTTTGTCTCTACGTTATCCACTTTTAGCAAGAATCCTGGTGAGTCTGATAAATCCAGGTAAGTCCTGATAAGTTTTGGAAAATTCTCCCACCCTTGATAGCTGATCACCCTTGATGTCTGACTGGCTTCCTTACCCTTCGCCGTCCTCTCGGTGATGTCTGATCAGGCTGGTCTGTTCAGCCAGAATCACCCCTTTCTCTGATGTTTCCTTTGTAATTTCTACCCACTGACTCTGCCACCCCCACCCTGCTCCTTTGCTATACCCCCCTTTTCCTTATACTTGGAGTTGAGCTCAACCTCCTCCCCCACCCCCGACTACAAACCCCCACTACAGTGGCCCTTTCACCAGTCAGTGTAGACCCCTGAACAAAGTCTGCTTGGCCATTCTTTAACAAGTGCCATGAATATTTCTTCTTCAACAGCGCCTCTTTATGAGGAAGTGAGGGAGGCATTTCCCTCTGGTCTCAGCCTCAGGAGAAGTTGTGCTTTTTGTGAATATCTGGTTTGCTTTAGCTTCTGGAAGAAATCACCATCTTGCAACACGGCAATTTTTTTTCCTGCACTGCGTGTACAGAACTAGATGGCATGCATTTCTCTGTGCTATTCCCATCCTGGTTTTATTATTTATATGCTCAGTGCTTTTCTGACCTCACTTCCCTTAAATATTTACCTATCTTGAAATGCTCTATGTATTTTTTTTGTATGCTACCTCAAATCTTTATGGAACATAGTTCATGTAAATACATCTTTTTAAAAATAGATTGTAGTGTCATCCTTGATGAAACTCGGCTTCACTGCTGCCCCACCAAACCCACCCAAACCTGCATTAGTTTGAAGGGTGGCCTCATGTCAATTCTAAATTTCCTGGAATGAATTTTAGTAAAACTTTTAATATATAAATAAGGAAAGTTGAATCTTGAAAAATAATCTCATATTGGTCTGTTGTCAGAGGTTGATAGATTTATTTCTTATTTAAAAAAAATTTTTTTAGTGTTTACTCATTTTTGGAAGAGAGAGCATGAGTAGGGGAGGAGCAGAGAGAGGGAGACACAGAATCTGAAACAGGTTCCAAGCTCCGAGCTACCAGCACAGAGCCCCATGTGGGGCTTGAACCTATGAACTGTGAGATCATGACTTGAACCAAAGTCGGTGGCCCAACCAACTGAGCCACGCAGATATCCCTCGATAGAGAGACTTACTAAGTATATTATGTATTTCTAACCATTTAAGTTTATAAGTGGCCTCCTCCCCTCCTCACCCCAAACAAGTTTAAACACTAAATTGGTTAATGCTACTGGGCCTGCCTTTCATTTCCACAGAACGCTGTTTGTTTGGAGAAAATCTTGGAGCATCTGAGCTCCTACAACACAAAGTGAAAACAAAGCATTCTGAAGCCCGTCAGTGTTTTAAAAAAGAGTAAAACAACCAAACACAATTGTGGACTTTGGCTAACTTTCTAGAGAGAAGAAAACAAGCCATCTGCCGGTAACAGGCTGCTTTGGGGACGGCAGATCACAGGGCCGAATGAAACATTCGTAGTAATTAGTGGCGGCCCCAGAATAGAAACTTCAGCAGTGCTTTTCCTGTTGCTATAGTGACAGCCCCCCCCCAACAGCCCCCCCTCCCCTTCCAAGGCGTTCAGCACTTTCTGTGGCCTTCCATCTGGTGTGCGTCCTTGTTGAGTGCAGTGAAATTAAATTGACTGCTCATTTGTCACCCCACAGTAGTATGCGTGTGCATATGTGTATGTGCGTGTGTGTGTGTGTGTGTGTGTGTGTTGGGGTGTGGGAAGGAGGAGGACGTGGATTGGAAGGAATGGGGGCGGGGAAGCCTGTCCCCTATCCTTAGCAAGAAGGACAAGAGAGCAGCTGGCACATCAGCCAAGATCACCAGAAAGGTGCTGTCAAGGGGCCCAGACCTCGCCGGCGGCCGACAGCCCCCCCTGGGTGATGATGAACGAGAGCTGGCCTGGGGACAAGGAGGAGGAGCGGGGCTCTGACCCTTGAGTTACCAAGACGTCCTTCAGACCGGCCCTCTCCTTCTAGGTTGTTGTGTTATTTCCACGGGTTCTTTAGCAGTTGTGAAGTGCCGGATATTCCTGTTGCTCTGCTAAAAATCTAAGATTTTGGCCGGGAAGTCTGGTTTGCTCCAGAAGGTAAAGTAGATTGTAAAGTGGAAATGGGGCTGCTTATTTTCCTTAGGGTCTTGTTCATTTCGGAGCTACGTGTTAAAGACATTGATTGTGTGTTGACGCTGACAGCATCATCTCTCCCCAGCCCCCCAGGGGCTGCGAATCGAGGAAACTGCTTAGGATATAGCTTCCCATCGTGGCACTAGAATCACAGAGACGGGGCATGGACATACTCACAAGAAGTGTGTGCTGAATTGGGAGAGAGTATGGTTTCCTGTGTTATAAGATCTATAGGTTTTATTTCCTTAAAAATTCCCCCCCCCCCTATTATGTTGCCCCTTGGATGACAGTGTTCATGTAATGGATGGAGTTGATGCCATTTGTCTGGGCTGCTCGGTGAAGAGATTTCCTGGGATTTCTGGTTAGAGGCTGAGCCGTCAGAGGGAGAGGCTGCTAGCAGAGAACACACTTTCAAGGGGCGCCTGGCCCTCTCCATATGAATCACAGCCTCATGGTCTGTCAGTTAGACTACCGGTATCTTCCCTACTTATTTTTTGTGATGTTCACTGCCAGATTTGAGGGTTACTGCATTTGATGCATCCGTGTTTATTTTAATATTTCCGTGTTTGGGAGCCAGACACCCCCATTCATCATGCATACTTAGTTCTAAGAACATATTTCTAGTGTGACATTTTAAAATAGAACCTTGTTGGGGTTGTTAATCTCTACATAGGCTGGGTAGAGTCCTATCAAAGGAATCGTTTGGGGTAGCAATTCTGAATCATAGACTGTTAGAGCCAGAGTCTCTTAAAGGTCAACTAATTGTGCTTGGCAGAAAGGTACACTCAGGTCAGAGAGCTGCTCTTAGTGGCAGAGCTGGGATTGGGGTGTGGGTGGTAAACCCTCCTCCCCCCATAGTCTATTTTTTTTTAAGTGTATTTATTTTGAGAGAGAGAGAGATGGAGAGAAAGAATCCCAATTGACTCAGGACTTGAACTCACAAACTGAGAGATCATGACCTCAACCAAAGTCAGATGTTTAACCAACTGAGCCACCCAGGTGCCTATATAGTCTAATTTCATCAGAGATGTTCGCACAGGTACAGAGTTATAAAGAGAGGAAATGTGGGAATCTCTGGTCTTGTCAGAAAGATGAGACGCAGGATTATGTCCCAACTGGAGATGTTTAAGGGTTGTGGGAGGCATGTGTGAGATCGTGTGGTGCCCCCTGGGCCTGCCTGGGCCTTATTCTTGGCCCACCTTTGCTAAGAAACTGGAAAAATTATTTGAGGTCTCAGACTTCCATTTTCCCAACTGTAAATTGGAATTAAGAATACTTTCTTTGGAGGGTTGTTATTGACATTTGAAGAGATAGTGCAGAGAAGGTCTGGGCACGCTGCCCAGCACAGAGTAAATGCACATTTTTATTAGTTATTCTCATGAGTCAAGCTAATCCCAGTCATTCCTTCCTGCCCCGCTCTTTACTCACTCGTTTCTCAGACCTTAAGCTTCCCCTTCAGGCTCTTGGTAAATGGATGGAACATCTCTCCCTGCCAGGGAGCTGTTCAGGTTCCAATGGCAGATGGCCAGCGTCTCTTGCCATTAACATCTGACAATCTTTGTGAACAGAAGTGTCTTAGGTCTGTCTTGACCGGCATGACCCATAGCACCAGACTCATGGTGTCTGTTGGCAGTTCCCAGTCCCACAAGGGCGGGTCCAGCCTCACTCCCTGGGGACAGAGGCAGGCTCCAGAAAGCAGAGAGCTAACAGGAGTCCCTGGAGCCTAGTTCTCTAAATCCCCTGCTAGTCTTTCTGGAGACCTCAGCCTTAAGCCTGCTTATCTTTATCTTTCAGGATAAATTCATTAAACATATAGGCTTAGGACTCTGCTCAATGCCAAAGACACAAAAATGAGTAAGATAGAGTTCTTATCTTTGAGTTGCCGGTGGACTAGTCAGCTGGATGCCCAGATAGCATGATGGGGCAAACAATCAGCCATGGAAATTTAGTGGTGTTATCATTGAAAGAAAGGTAGCACCTGACATGTTTGCAGGGCTAAGTCCAGTGCTAGCAACTGTTCCTAGAAGGTCTCTGTGCTTGAGCCCTCACCACATGGCTATGACGTAGTACATTATCCTTACTTTACAGATGAAGAAGCTAAGCCTGGAGAGGTTAGCATCCTGGTCAAGGTCGTCCAGCCCGGCTAGCTAACCACCCCCACAACTCAGTGGTTTAAAACCACACTTTTGTTATCTTTCTTGATCCTGACCGACTTAGCTGTGTGGTCCTTCTGCTCCTTAAGATGTCAGCTGGGGCTGCAGTCAACCAGGGTCAGGACTGAGCTGTTAGGTCCAACTCAAGTGAGTTCCTGCTGTTACAGCTGCAATCAGATCTTTAAACTATTCACCAAAGCTAAGGTATGAATATTCTCAAATGCAAATCAGCATGCCTTGTGGGGACTGTAGGCTGGGACCCTCCTCAGGACCCTGGAGAGAGGCTACACCTGACTTTCAATACTTCATAGTGCTGATCCCTGAATATTTAATTCTTGGAGAAAAGAAAAACTTTTCATGCTGTTACTACTCTGCCATTAGAATTCTATCACCTACTTGGGTTTTGTGCTTTGTAGGGTTTTAGAGTCATCTGTCGTTATATACTGGAGCATTTAGTAGCATAGACAGAAAGGAAGACAGGCTTCAGATTATTAAAGACATTTTATTATTAATATAATGTTTCTTTGAGGGTTTGTGATAAGAACTGTTCTACATATTTCCCATGGTAAGAATAAAAATGAGACAAGCTACGTGAAAATACTTTGCATGTTGTCATTATCACTAATAATCACTCAATAAATAAGTAACCATGTCCTGTGTAGATTTTGTCTTCACTTGTATGTTTCTTACATCGTGTTTAGGTCCCCGAATCACATTTTCTTGGTAGTTGGGGAAATCCACTGGCCCGTTTACTGGTTTCTGTAAATTGGCAATGTTTCTAAATGCAAATACAAAGCAAACAGCCTTTGAATTGCTCAAGACTCAGGATTAATGCCGGCCATTTCCTTGCTACCCTGCCTCACATTATTCATCTACAAGCTGTGAGTCAAAATCTATGCTTCAAAGAGTAGTTGCAAGGCAAGTGAACTATGTGTAAAAGCACTTAGCAAATGGATAGCCTTGAACGATTGCACCATTTCACTAGTTACTATTATTATCCCTCAAAATATACCAAAGTTATTACCAGTCTTATTGTCCATAACTCTTGGCCTTCTCAATTTTTCAAGAGATACTGGGAAATTTATTCTTAACCCTGAGATCTATTAAGGCACAGTTTTATTTCTCCATCTTATGACAATACGGTATATATTGTTTCAGCTATTGCTAACTTATAAAGATGTTGTTCAATTACACGTATCTTGGCCTAAGTGAACATACATCAGTATGTCACATATGTGCTGTTTGTAAAATAGTTGTCAGCTAGAAACACATTATCCTATACATTGAAGTTAGCAGCGAGAGAATGCTGTTATCACAGGAAATTGGACTCTGAAAATTGATAAATGTTCAGATTCTTACTTTTAAAATAGGAAGCATTCATCTTGTGATGACATTGGCTTACAGTAGTTTATTTCCGTTACATAAATGCCAGGCAAGCGGTTATTGTCCTTGAAGAATATAAGGGCTAGTTACTTCATAAGCACAGAAACTAGTATCAAGTCCAGGTCACCAATTCAACTTTTTGATTTAAAATTTTTTTAAATGTTTTATTTATTTCTGAGAGAGAGAAAGAGAGAGAGAGAGAGAGAGAGAGAGAGAGAGAGAGAGAGAGAGGCAGCGTGAGCAGGGGAGGGCCAGAGAGAGAGGGAGATACAGAATCTGAAACAGGCTCCAGGCTCTGAGCTGTCAGCACAGAGCCCAATGCGGGGCTGGAACCCATGAACTGTAAGATCATGACCTGAGCCGAAGTCGGACGCTTAACTGACTGAGCCACCCAGGCACCCCTTGATTTAAATTTTTAAAAATGTCCATGTTCTTTTGATACAAAAGAGCATATGTATACTTATACAAAAGTATAAGTAATGATAAAAAAATTCAGAAGGCTCTAAAGAGTATAAAAGGAAACATTCCCCTGCTTCCCTATCCTCTAGGCATCCTGGTCCCTTCCTTGGAGGCAGATAATATTAATTTCCTTTCTTGTATGTGCTCCATAGATACTTTATGCATGTATGAACATGTATCTATTGCTATCTTTCTTTTTTCCCCTGAATTGTGTCTCCACCCTCTACCCCCTATTTCATATGTTGAACTGCTAATCCCCAGTATCTCAGAATGTGACTATATTTGGAGATAAGGCCTTTAAAAAGGTGATTGGGGGAAATGAGGTCATATGGATGGGCCCTAATCCTAAATGACTGTTGTCCTTTTAGGAAGAGATTAGGACCCAGACACACACACAGAGAAGACCACGTGAAGACTGAGGGAGATCTGCAAACCACGGAGAGAACACAAACGAACTGGCAAATGAACACATCCCCTCCTTTTACAAACTGCTAGTGCACAGTGCCCTCTTTGCTATACCTTTTCACTTACTGTATCGTAAAGAAGTACATAAAGGCTCCCTACTTTTATTTTACTGTATCAATATACGGATTCTTTTTATTGTGTGGGTTTAGCATAATTTATCTGACCACTGTCCCATTGATGAACACTGAGATCATTTCCAATATTTGCTATTAAAAACTACACTGTAAATGAATAGATAAATAATCTTGTACATAAATAATTTCACACATGGACAAGTATATCCGTACAATCAATTTCTAGGGGTGCCTGAGTGGCTCAGGCAATTAAGTGTCTGGCTCTTGATTTCAGCTCAGGTCAGGATCTCATGTTTTTTGAGATCAAGCCCTGCATTGGGCTCCACTCTACAAGTGTGCAGCCTCCTTGGGATTTTGTCTCTCCCTCTCCCCCAACTTGTGCTCATGCCTGTGCATGCTCTCTCTCTCAAGAAATAATGAAAAAACATTTTATAAAATTTCTAGAAGTGATATTGAGACAGGAAAATGAAAAGATCATATGAAAGACTCCTTTTTTTGCTACCTCTATTTCTTGTTAGGACCTATACTCCCTTCCCCCTTACACATGCCTTAGAGAACAGATAATGTATGTCCTCCTTGTAAAGGTCAAGGCATTAATGATTACTTTGGAGACTTCCAGCACAATAGATAACATCTGAAGAGTGACTAAGCAGGTTGCTCATCATGAGCATTTTCCTAGACCACTGACTCACCAAGAGCCCTTGCTCCGGGGCATGACTGACTTGTGGAGGACACCTAAACACAAGTCTTTACTCCTGGATGCCTGGGAAGACAGTGCACTAGGCTACTGTCCTCAATAGAAACCCCAGACCTGAAGCAAAGACAGGACTCACTCTTCCTTCCTTTCTGAGCCTCCTGGACACTCTTTCTGTATCTCTCTGTATCTGCACTCTCTCTCTTCTCTCACTTCCTCTCAGCTTGCATTTGATTCTGTTTTGCATGAAGCCAAGGAACCTCTCTGCTGGTCTTATGGGACTCCTCTGGGTCCTTGGGCCCAGCCAGCCTGCATCAGTATCCTGGGCTTAAGGGCATGTGCAGTAAAGTGTTTACAGACATAGACAGATTGCCCTTCCTGGAAATTATACATTTATGCATCTACTATAAGGATCAAGAGTATTTTGCTCTCTACTCTCTCCACACTGTCTGTTTCCAACCTTTTGATTCTTACCAATCTGGGAGCAAAAAAAATCCTGTCTTGAGAAGTATCATCTTGCATTTCACTATGAGTGATATTGAACATCTTCTCATAAATTTTAAAAGGTGCAGTGACTTCTGACTCCAACTACACAGTTAGACCGAACTTTGTAGGTAAGGGCACCACCCACCACGAGACTGCCCTTACTTCACTGGCCTCAAGGTCAGGTTCCCCAGGACCACTGGGCTGCAGTTCTGACCAAGCATCAGGGGCTGTCAGTTTGGGATTTCCACTACGCCTGCAGGCCCAATAATTCACCAGAACCCCTCACAGAAGGCAGGAAGGTGCTATTCCAGTTTTATAATTTCAGTTTTATTTTAGCAAAAAGGATACCAATCAGACCCAGCCCCCCTCCCTCCTGCAAACAAAAGACACCTAGGGTGAAGCCTGGAAGGGTCCCAAATGTAAAGCTTCTGGTGACTTCTCTCTGTGAGTCAGGATGAATCACCCTCCTGGCACATCATTGTGTGATAACATACAGAATATTGGCAACTACAGATGTTCAACTGAGTGTTGATGTTCAGAATGTTTTCTTTTTTTTTTTTTTAAGTTTATTTATTTTGAGAAAAAAAGACTGTGTGAGCAGGGAAGGGGCAGCAAGAGAGGGAGAGAGAGGATTCCAAGCAGGATCAATGTGGGGCTCAGGCTCATAAACCTCAAGATCATGACCTGAGCTGAAACCAAGAGTCAGATGCTTATCTGACTGAGCCACCCAGAGCATCCTGATGTCCATAATTATTACTTGGAGTTTTATTATTAATTGAATCAATGGCCACTTGATTGAACTCAATCTCCAGCACACCTGTCCCTTTCTGGGAGGTTGAGTTGACATCACATGGCTCAAGGCCCCAGCCTTCTAATCATTGGCTAATCTTGCTTTGTAGCCCCCTTGCTATATAGCTCCCTTCTGAGTCATATCCTTACCATAAATCCTCAGAGTCCACCATGAATGAGGAACATTATCACCCAGGAAACTCCAAAGATGGAGAGCTTACTTCCCAGAACCAGAGACAAAGGCCAGCCAAATTCCTCATTACCCAGAATACAGATTCCGGATTTTATATCATAGATAGAAAGTTCTTCCCTTTTTAAAGAATTGTCTTAAGATTTTCATTACAATCTGAATGATTCTATTTTTTTCCCCCAAAATGTATTTTTGATCCATCTTATCCTAGTTTACAGAATAAAGATTTTACTTTTTTTTCTAGACAATTGTCTCAAACCTTCAGTGAATAAACTATATATATCAACCTTATGATATACAGAATTCCTGTGTGTATCTAGATCTATTTCTTAATTTCTTAGTGTGTTCCATTGATCTGTTTTTATGTATGTCCATACTATACAGTTTTAATTACTATAGTTTTATAATTTTTTTATTTCAAATTAATATTAATAGTAAATTTTGTAAACTGCTACAGAACATTCTTTTGGAAGTAGATTTAAGATGAAATACTGATTAGAGGTAAGACACCAATATAGCTGTCAGATAAGTAGCCAGCATCTTATTGATCTGGGTTATGAGCCATTTAGCAACTTAGTGTAGGAATTGGTTCCAATGAATTCAGTTACTTTTTGTGCCAGAATTGAAGGATACTGACAAAATTATGTGGCATACATTTTTCTCTTATGAGAAGTTGCTCAGAATCATATGCACAATTTTCACTGCATTGGAAATAGGTCAGAGAGCTCCTGCTCTCCTCCAATGCATCAGGAACATTCTAGGTATCTGGCTTTCTCAACAGCCAGTTGATGAATGAGTTGAGTACACACTTTTGTCAATGCTTGTTGCCTGCTGTTCATCTTGATCCCTGGGTGAAGTCTATCACTTGCTCTCAGCAGAATCAATGGGCTTCCTTCTGCTCCTGACCAAGGGGAGTCTAAGTCAGGCAGTCCAACTCGGGCCCAACACTGGCAGAATCTAGTTCTTTGGTCATCAACCCTGGTATTTTCATCTTCAAACTGGACTTATCCTTCAGAGTAGGCCAAGAAAAGTTGTGGAATAGATTATATATTTGTGACTTTCATAGATAAAAATGCAGCTTTGTGAGCTTGTCTGTGAACAGTGCATGAATTTCAGAACCTGCTTCCGTATCATCATCTAAAAGGATGAGCTTTAAGAGTTCCCAGTAATGGTGTCAAATGCCTGCCTTATCCTATTTTTCCATCTTATTTAATTTTTATATCCATCCAGATTTAAAGGCACGAAATGTGTTCTTCAATAGAAAACTATGGAAGTCTTATTTATGTGTATATATATGTATTTATCTCAGATGAGGATCAGATTCATCCACTGGTGAGCACCGCCTATTGGAGATGGAGGAGATAATAGATAACAGAGGACCTCATGTTTCAAAAAGCCTGTGACTGACTAGGGGGAACAAATTGGGGCTAGGCATTTAGCTTATAGGTTTTATGGGAAAAAGTGAGTTAGCAGAACTCAGGCTATAAAGTGAACCCATGAGAACCCATAAACATTTGATGGTTTTCTGTCTAGAAAGGATTTGAGGTGGTTTAAGAGTTTTATTTACATAAAACAAAACAAAACAAAACAAAACCCACCCAGTAAAGTAGTACATTCACAAATTTAAAAAAATCAATAAAATGTTATTATACATTAAATTAGCAATAACAGATATTGTGTATTTGAACACGGGGTCCTCCCTGCAATCTGAAAGTAGAGCTTTCCTATGAAACCTTTCCTAAGCCAAAAGGGTGTAAAGCAAAGAAGCAATTACCATTAATTTATACAGAAAAAGTTGTGGATGTTTCTAGGCCTCTCTTAGGCTTCTCTGATTCTTGAGGACACATCTTGCTAAGGAGTCCACAAAGGAAATCCAGGTAAAGCACGGATGCTCACAGACCTGAAAGCTATGAGGTCTGGATGATGAGATGCTCAGTGTTTCCTGGGGAAGGAGCTTGGCGACACTGGCCTTGCTGTTGGGGATTTGCACAGCCCCTGTCATGGCTCCTTGCAAAACAAATCCTGAAAGCTATTTTTGCTTTCTGTTCCTCCCCCCCAACCTTTTTTTTTGGTAAAAGCAAAAAAATCTCTTTGAATTTCTTTCAGTTAGTGAAAACAGGTACTAAAGTAGGTTTTTTGTAAAAGCCAAGTGGCATAACGTAAACTTTTGAAAGGCAGGGGACACCTATATCAGTTTCACTGTGGCAGAATGATTCATAAAATATGAAGCCTTTTCATGAGCTCGGGCACAGCAAAGATAAATAACAAATGTGCCAAAGTTTTTGGCCTAGAAACTCGAAAGGTATAATGCAGAGCAAGTGCAAAAGAGAAAAGTTGGAGTGAAGCTGGAAACCGCAGCTACCTCACCGAGGGGCCCCTCTCTGGACATTGCCCCCCACCGCAGAAGACAACTTCCCCTGAGATTATGCCTCCTCCCAACCCCACTGGGAGTGGCTTGTGGTCAGTGACGGGCTGATGTGGATGGAGATATACAAGTTCTGCCTCCTTGTCTCAGTTTGGGTAAACTCCAAAGGGCTGTCCTGGCTCCCCTTGGGACAGGGTGAAGCTGCAGTTTCCAATATGCTGGTTCTCAGCTTTTCTTCCAGCCCCAAGTCTTGCCTTCCTCACTTCTGGAAATTAGCTAGGACAGGGAGAAAGATCCTGTCCCAAGGAATTGTCCAGGGCTCAAGACAGGACCAGGAGACCCACTATCCCAGGATACGACACGGACAGTTGATGACCCACCTGTGGTTCATGGATTTTTACCATGGAGAGTGCGGGAGGCAGAGTTCCAGGATTGCCACCCCACAACCGCAGCCCTCGCTGGACACGCATCTTCTCCTACTTAGTTAAACACCCATCTAGGAACTGCTGTGTTGGCATTTTCCAGATATAGTTAAGTTTCCAGATCAGTTGGTGTCAAGATAGGGAGATTATCTGAAGGCCAGGATGCTATCTTATCACACGAACCCTTCAAAAGCAATTTTTTTTCCCATCAGGTTACAGAAAAGGAAGTCAGAAATTTGAAACATAAGAAGGATTTAATGTGCTCTTGTTGGCTTGAAGATGGAGAGGCAAGGACATGGATGACATCTAGATGCTGAGAACCCCTCCCAGCTAACAGCCAGCAAGGAACCCAGGACCTTGGTCTCACAACCATAAGGACTTGAATTCTGCCAACAGCAAGAATGAGCTTCGAAGTGAATTTTCCCGGGGCACCTGGGTGGCTCAGTCGGTTAAGCATCAGACTTCAGCTCAGGTCATGATCTCACGGTTTGTGATTTTGAGCCCCATGTCGGGCTCTGTGCTGACTGCCAGCTCAGAGCCTGGAGCTTGTTTCAGAGTCTGTGTCTACCTCTCTCTCTGACCCTCCCCTGCTCATGCTGTCTCTCTCTCTCTCTCAGAAATAAATAAAAAACATAAAAAAAAAAAAAAAAGAAGTGAATTTTCCCTACAGCCTCCAGACAGGAACTTTGCCTGGCTAATACCTTGATTTCAGCCTTACCCTGAACAGGCGACCAGCCATGCCATGCAGGACTTTTGACAAATAGATCTGTGAGCTAATAAGTGAGTGTTGCTTTAAGCCACTAAGTTTGTGGCAGCTTGTTATGTATGCAGCCACAGAAAACTAATACAGGGAGACAATGCAATGGGAGACTTGCAGAACAGACTCCTCCCCACGGACACAAAACTGCATTTAAGTGGGTCCATTGATTGCATCAGCTCCTGGAAGAAAGGGGGCAGGGGTGGTTCTCTGACTATGACGAGCCCTGCGCTCAAGAAAAGGGGAGCAGGAGGTCTTAATGGACTTTGGCAGGGGAACCAACTTCACTGGGTTTGATTAAATTTATCCAAGACTAGATTGGGCTTGCAAAAAGAGACAGAATAAAGATTCAAGTTAAAAATGGTGTGAGATCTAAAACCATAAAAGTCCTAAAGAAAACATAGGCAGTAGTCTCTTGGACATCAGCCTTAGCAACATATTTATGGATCTGTTTTCTCAGGCAAGGGGAACAAAAGCAAAATTAGACTAGTGAGAATACACCAAAATAAAAAGATGTAACACAACAAAGGAAATCAGCAACAAAACAAAAAGGCAACCTGTGGAACGGGAGAAGATATTTGCAAGTGATATACCTTATAAGGGGCTAATATCCAAAATATATAAAGAACTTCTACAACTCAAGACCAAAAGAACAAACAATCTGATGTAAAAATGGGCAGAGGATATGAATAGACATTTTTCCAAGGAAGGCATCCAGATGGCCAGTAGGCACATGAAAAGATGTTCAACATCAGGGAAATGCAAATCAAAATGACAATATCACCTTACCGCTGTCAGAATGACTAGTATCAAAAAGACAAGAAGTACTCAGTGTTGGTGAGGATGCCGAGAAGGGGAATCTTTGTGTCCTATCGGTGGGAATGAAAGTTGGTGCAGCCACTGTGGGAATCAGGATAGAGGTTACTCAAAAATTGGAAATACAATAGGATCTAATAATTCCAGTACTGGGTATTTATCCAAAGAAAAAGAAAATACTAACATGAAAAGATATATGCACTCCTATGTTTATTGCAGCATTGTTTAAATAACTAAGATATGGAAGCAACACAAGTGTCCATTGACAGATAAATGGATAAAGAAGGTATGGTGTCGACATGATGGAACATTATTCATCCATAAAAAGAATAAGATCTTGCCATATCCAACAACATGGATGGACGAAAGGGGTAGTAGGCTAAATGAAATAAATCAGAGAGAAAGACAAATACCATATGATTTCACTTTTATATGTGGAACCTAAAAAACAAAACAAATGAAGAAACAAACAAAAAAACCCAAACAGACTCTTACATACAGAGAACAAACTGTTGGTTGTCATGGTGGGGGAGCAGGGAAAGGGTGAAATAGATCAAGGGGAGTAAGAGGTACAAACATCCAGTTATAACATCAGTAAGTCATGGAGATGATAAGTACAGCCTAGGAAATATAGTCAGCAATATTGTAATAACATTGTATGGTGACAGATGGTGACTGCACTTATCATGGGGAGCACTAATGCATAGAATTATCAAATCACTAAGTTGTACACCTCAAACTAATATAACATTATATGTCAACTATACTTCAATAATAAATGAAAAAAATAATTACGAAAACGAAGTTACATTTTTACACTTCTGAGTCTATGATATGTGAAAACATATACTTACCGTTATTTGCATTTGGTTGTTAAAGCGTTTAAGACTTTTGTCTGGTTGTAAGTTATTCACATGCTAAGAAGCATTTCTGCTCCTGGATCTTGACTGAAATAGGGATTAAAAGACTTTAAGAGAAACATCTACCAGTTGCAACATACAGACTTTATATGGATCCTGACTCAAATAAACTTTAAGGAAAAACTTTTGAGATAATGGGGGAATTGGAACTCTGGTTGAATAGTTTATAATGTTAAGAAAAATTATTGTTAATTTTCAAAGGTGTAATAATGGATATAGACATACACAGATACATTACACACATAACTAAATATTTATGGGTGAAATGATACAATGTCTGGGATTTGCTTCCAAATAATCTGGTGTGGGGGATGGGGGATTACTAGGTTTGTAGAACACGCGTTTGGTCATGAGTTGAATTTGGGGTGATGGGCACACAGAAGTCCATTACATTTATTCTCTATGACAAAATACTTATTCTTTTTTATTTTGTGCATTTGAAACTTTTCATTAAAAAGAAAAGAAGCCTGGGTGCCTAGGTGGCTCAGTCGGCTAAGTGCCTGACTTCCACTCAGGTCATAGTCTTGCGGTTGGTGAGTTCCAGCCTTTCATGAGACTCTCTACTGTCAGCACGGAGCCCACTTTGGATCCTCTGTCTCCCTCTCTCGTTGCCCTTACCCTGCTTGTGCACATGCTCTCTCTCTCTCTGTCTCTGTGTCAAACATAAATATAAAACATAAAAAAGAAAAAAAGAAAAGAAAAGAAGCCCACTTTGATTCCATTCTGGTTTTGATGCTGATGAGGACCATGCCCGGCTGGGTACAGGGCTCCTGAGAGGGCTACCTCTTTGCTAAGCAGGAGCTGTTCCAGGTGTAAGAAGCCTTTCCCTCGCTCCCTTCACTCCTCCCAAGTCTTCTTGGCAGAAGCCCTACTGCTCTTCTTTTATATCATCTCTCTTTTCTATTTCTGAACTCCATTTCATGCTTTTCCTAATTATTCCCAACAAAGAGAAACTTGAAATTCACACATGCTGCCGCTGAACATCTTGCTGAAAGGGCATACAGAAATAGCCCAAAGAGCAGAATCTGTGGCAGAGAAAGCATCTGGGGAAAGATTTCTGCCTTGTTTTTCTTTAAAATAAGGTTATTTAGCATAGGTCTCAGATAAACATAGTGAACCACATTTCATTTTTCTATTATTTGCATTTGAACTGAGAAACAGAAGTAAAAAAGCACTTTTTCTTTTTTTAAACAAGAAGTTTATTCAAAGAACAAGATGCATACCTTGAAGGGAAACTATCCAGGAATTCTTTTAGAGTAATTTATCTCTACTGAAAGTCAGTTTGCCCCACATATAGCAGCTACATACAAAAAAGTTGCAAAATTATCCTTGGTTTTATAATGATAAATGAAAAACACTAAAATTCTTCAATTGAACAGTGTGTAGAAGAATTTTTATACTTTTGTTGTTGTTGTTGTTAAAGAGTGAAAACAAAATAACTTACTGGAATACAAAGATAAGAGATGAATGAGCATTCCACGAATGGAGAAACGGTGTGTTTTCACAGAGGCAGTGTTTTCACAGAGGCAGTATTTTTCTCCATCCCATCTTCACTTAATGTCAATCAAAACATATCATTGTCCCTTTATTAAAAAATAACAACAACAGGGGCGCCCGGGTGGCGTAGTTGGTTAAGCGTCCGACTTTCGCTCGGGTCATGATCTCGCAGTTCGTGGGTTCGAGCCCTGCGTCGGGCTCTGTGCTGACTGCCAGCTCAGAGCCTGGAGCCTGTTTCAGTCTGTGACTCCCTCTCTCTCTGACCCTCCCCTGCTCACGCTGTGTCTCTCTCTCTCTCTCCTAGAAATAAATAAAACATTAAAAAAAAATAACAACAACAATAAAAGCCAGTATGCTTGTGTACATATACCAATTACTTTATGTACAACAAAAGAATGAGGAGGGGGAAATGAAAGAATAGAGAAAACTACACTATACAATACTAGTCAGGATGTGGTAGAACCAAATTGAAATTTTCTGAGAATGTCTTCCTTCTCAGTCTGGAGGAACAGAGTTCTGGAGTGAAGTAGCAGGTTCCCTTTTTGGTAGACACCTCCCATCTGCTTCCAGAACACATCAATTATATCTTCCTCATCCATTTCCAACTGTGCAGGTGTGTCTGTTTCATGGATTGGCTGCCCATCAAATCGGAATCTGATGTGCCTCATTGACAAGCCCTGTCATTCACAGTAGGCTTTCATCAGTTTACTAAGTAGTGTATGCTTCTCGATCTTACACTGCACGACAGAACCACCCTGCCACCTTCTTATTAATGATCATGGCTCTTGGTCTTGCCTCATTTCTTGTGCTGTTCATTGGCCATGGTGAGCCCCAGGGTCTCCTCAGCTGCTGCTTCACAAAGTAGGTAGCAGGTTGGCACTGAACAAGCACATAGCAGCCTCAGGAGCAGCAGAAGGAGGAGGGGGCAGTGGTCAAAAAACATTTTCTGAAATAAAAAATTAGTCTCTTGGAAACATAAATTTAATTTGATAGATTCTACTAGACCAGGGTAGGGGAGAATCTTTATTATGGGATTTATTTCCAGTTGCTTAGTTTTGAAATAGCTGAGACTTAGCGGAAGAAGTCTGAAACTCCCAGGTAACTGACATAAAGGTCTTAGCAGAGAAGAGCTTCTCAACCCAGCCAAAAGAGCAAGAAATGCTCATTTACAGCAGCATTAAAAGAGAACCAAAGACTTGGGAATGAATTTAATAAAACAAAATGTCTGCTTGGAAAACTATAAAGCATTGTTGAAAGAAATGAAGGAAGATCTAAATAAATGGGAAGATATCTCAGGTTCAAGGATCAGAGGACTTAATATACCGTCAAGATGTCAGCACTCCCGAAGTGATCCACAGAGAGATTCACTGCTGTCCCCATCAAAATTCCAGCTGGGTTCTTTGCAGATATTCACAAGATGAGCCTAAAATTCATATGGAAACACAAGGGACTCAAAAAGCCAAAATATTCTTGAAAAAAAGAAGAACAAAATTAGAGGACTCACTTCTTGAAACAAAAAAAAAATTGATTTTTAAAGCTACATGATCAAGACCAGCATAAAGACAGACATATATTTCAAAGGAATAGGATTCAGGGTCCAGAAATAAACCTTCACATTTCCAGTTAATTGATTTTCAATGGGGTCCAAGGCCTTTCAGTGGAGAAAAGAATAGTCTTTTCAATAAATGGTACTTGGATAACCAGACATCCACATGTAAAATAATGAAATTAGGTGATCTACCATACACCATATACAAAAATTAACTCCAAATGAATCAAAATCCTAATTTAAAACTGTAGCAGTCTTTAGAAAAAAATGTAAGTGTAAATCCTTGTGATTTTGGATTAGGTAATGATTTCTTAGACATGACACTTAAAGCATAGGCAACTGAAGAAAACATCAACAAATTGAACTTTATCAAAATCAAGAACTTTTGTGATTCAAAGGGCACCATCAAGAGAAATTAAAAAAAAAAAGGACAACCTATAGAATGGGAGAAAATATTTGTAAAATCATATATCTGATAAAGGATTGATACCTAGAGTATATAAAGCACTGTTACAACTCAATAATAATGAGAAATACAGCCCAATTGAGAAACAGGTATAGGATCAGAGTAGATATCTTCCGAAGAAGATATACAAATGACCAAGAAGCACATGAAAAGATGTTTCAACACAATTAGCCTTCAGGGAAATGCAATTCAAAACCACAATGGGATATACTTCACACACACTAAGATAGCTATAATCACAAAGACAGATAATAAAAAGTGGTGGCAAAGATATGGAGAATTAGAACCCTCCAATACTGCTAATGGGAATGTAAAATAATGCAGTTCCTATAGAAAATAGGTTGGCAGTTTCTCAAATGATCAAACATAAAGTCACCACATGACCTCGCAATTCCACTCCTCCGTATATACCAAGAGAAATGAAAACATATGTCTATGAATGTTTGTATTAGCCTCGGGGCTGAGTGACCACTTCCAAGATGGCTTTGTCACAGGGCAGGCTATTGGTTGACAGGTCAGCTGAGTTCGGTGTCCTGAGAACTTGAGTCCCTGTTAATGAACTTCTCCATGGGCTGTTCTGTTTCCTCAAGTCGTGATGACTGGGTTCCAAGAAGGAGAGGGAACATCCCAAGAGACAAGAAGTAAAAGCTGCTGGCTTCTTAGGGCCTGGGTCTAGAAACTGGCACCATTATCTCTGTTGCATTTTATTGGTTGAGTAGTTACAGAGCCTAGATTCAAGAGTAGGGGACATTGACCTCAACTCTCGATGAGAAGTGTGTTAAAATTTTGGTGACATGTTTTATGCCACGACCCATAGTAATTTCCAGGGCTGGGATGTGAATCCAGGGATGTCAGAATCAAAGAGTTCAAAGTCTTAAAAATTCTGATTTACATTTCAAATAGGATGGATGAGAGACCCTGGCATGGAAGAGTGAGAAAGGTATTTATTTATTTATTACTTTATTTATTATAATTTTTAAAAATGTTTTATTTATTTCTGAGAGAGAGAGAGAGAGAGAGAGAGAGAGAGAGACAGTGTGAGCAGGGGAGGGTCAGAGAGAGGGAGACACAGAATCTGAAACAGGCTCCAGGCTCTGAGCACAGAGCCCAATGCGGGGCTCAAACCCAGGAACCGTGAGATCATGACCTGAGCCGAAGTCAAATGCTTAACTGACTGAGCCACTCAGGAACCTCTGGGAAAGCTACTTAAAATATTTTTAGTTGGGGGTGTCTGGCTGACTCAGTTGGAGGAACATGTGACTCTTGATCTTTGGGTCCTGAGTTGGAGCCCCAGGTTGGGTGTAGAGATTACTTAAATAAATATAACTTAAAAAATATTTTTAGTTAGTTTTGGGGGGGTGTTGTTGTTGCTGTATTACCTGTTCATAATCATGACCATTTTGAAAAAAAACATTTGCAATATTTATGGCAAATTTCAATGATGCCATTTTAATGCTGAATTTCTGAAGGTGGAAGGTCACTTATATTAGAGACGAGGTGATTAAAAGAACAAACAGAAGAAGGGCTTATTTCTCTTTTAGCAACAGATCTGAAGACAGGACTCTCCATGAACAGAAAGAGCTCTGTCTATGCTTTGGTTTTGAAGAAGAAGAACAGTCTCTTTATAGTGGGCATGTCTTAACTCAACACCACGTTACTCAGCTGGGCTTTAATCCTGGAGCTACAATCAAACCATTCAAAACCCTATCATTATACCTGACAGATGGGGTATATGCCAGCATGATTCAGACCTGGTAGCACATCAAAATGGGAAGTCAGGGCTTTGTTCAACTGTTGGTTTTAAGATGCAAATAGAATCCAGCCCCTTTCCTATTTTATTTGGTCATTGTTCCCCAAAGTTTTTCCCCAGAGGATAGAGAAATTCCATCCATTGCCCTCATTTGCTTTGGGGATCTTGGATTTTGATACCACTACAGATGAAGATTTGCATAAATCACAGCTGCTAAAAGCTGGCGTAAGTGAATACGACATTGTAAATAGGATCTTGGTCCCTGGATAATATGAGGTGCTTGGGAGTGAAACTGACATAATAATGTGTAATACTGGAGCATCATTACTAAAAAAAATGCACTTGGCTAGGTCCAGGGGTACGTTATTGTCTTGTGGTGCTCATCAACAAGGAGAAAATAGTCATTTTTGCTAATCATTGAGTTTATTTCCCAGAGTAAGACATCCTTACTGGGATTCCCCAGAGCTGCTCTCCTGGGCCACACTGGGATGAGCTCACATGCAGCTCAGCATAGGCAGTACCTGCCAGGATGCTCCCTCTGGGATTCTGGTTCTTAGACTGGTCCACTGATAGAGCTTTGTGAAGATAATTCACAGGAGCGGACTGCAGTCTTGGAAGAAGGACAACTGCTTAAGCAGACAGTTCTACCAAAGGAACAGGCAAGAAAGCTGCTTCCTGGGCTGACTTTCTGTTTTCTTGGGACTAGGAAGGATGAGGAATCTGGCATAGGATGGAGTGGTCATGGGGCTCGGAGAAAAGTTGTTTCTTTCTGCTGTGTCCTTCCCTGAGTGCTCCAGGAACCACCACCAACATTCCCAGAATCTTTGCCTGGTGGGGCTGATGAGCCATTTGCTGCTGCCTTGCAGAGGCTGGAACCCTTCCAGCCCTAATGGACCAGAAGCCATTAACACCATCGATTGTTGGCCAGGATGGCGCTCCAGCCCCTCCCTGGGTGATACGATCTCGGTGCTGAGACAGGAGTACTGACTGACAGTCTTCCCAAGGTGTGGTCCAGGCTGCACTAGAATTCTTTCAACATGAGCCATTAATCAGGAGCATAGACCCCAGAGGCTGAAGAATTATTAAAAGCTGGGCAGAATTTGAGATTAACAATTTGACATCAGTGATGGTCCGAGGCTGCATAGGAAAGCAACTGAGAGGGTTAAGAGAAAAAGATTGGTGAAATGGGAGCCATTGGAAGAACAAAGTTTTGGTTGAGTGGCTCAGGTCTGGGAAAGACAGGGTCAGGAGTAAAGGTTTAAAGCCCCTGTGAATCTCGTCTCTTCTCTGTGGCCTTTCCCTTCCCCCACTTCTTCCAGTTGAGGGTTTGCTTGTCACCTCCAGTCAACCCGGTGGACTTTCTGCACCGGTCCTTGAACTAGACAGAGACCACTGTAGCAGCAACTTTACCTCGTCCAAAGGGGATTTAGAGATCAGAGATTTCCCTGGGGTACTGGTGGCAGGGGATTATTGGCTACATAGTACTAATTCTTTTTTAAAAATTCCTTGTGGTGGGGCGCCTGGTTGGCTCAGTCAGGCAAGTGTCCGACTTTGGCTCAGGACATGATCTCTCAGTTCTAGCCTCATATCAGACTCCCTGCTGTCAGTCTGTTGTCTCAGAGTCTACTTTGGATCCTTTGTCTCCCTCTCTCTGTGCCTCCCCCACCTACACAGCATGTGCTCTCCCTCCCTCTCTCTCAAAAAATAAATAAAACATTAAAAAAATCCTTGTGGTAGACAATACTTAACATAAAATTTACTGTTTTAATTAACTATTTTTAAGCATGCAGTTCGGTGGCATTTAAAAAAAAAGTTTCCACCTTTTGGATTGAGAATAATGCTGCTATGAACATATGTGCACAAATATCTTGAGTCCCTGTTTTCAAGTCTCTTGGGTAGATACCCAAAAGTGGAATTCATGAATCATATGGTAATCCTATGTTTAATATTTTGAGGATTTGTTATACTGTTTTCTACAGCAGCAATGTACAACTGTTCTAATTTCTCCACATCCTTGTTAACACTTATTATTTTCTGTTTTTCCCCCCTTAATGATAGCTGTTCTAATGGGTGTGAAGTGGTATCTCATTGTGGTTTTGATTTGCACTTCCCTAATCACTCACCATGTTGAACATCATTTCATGTGCTTATTGCCCATGTGTTTATCTTCTTTGGAGAAATGTTTATTTAAGTCTTTTGCCCACTTGTTAATTGAGTTTTTGTTGTTCTTATTTTTGTTTTTTGTTGGTTTTTCTTTTTCTCTTTTGTCTTTGTGCTGTAGTTCTTTGTAGATGCTAGATATTAATCCTTTAACAGACAGATGATTCACAAATATGGTCTCCACTTCTGTGAGCTGCTTTTCACTTTGTTGATAATGCCTTTTGATGCACAAAGTTTTTAAGATTTTGATGAAATCTAGCTTATCTATGATTTCTTTTGTTGCCTGTGCTTTTGGTATCATATCCAAGAAATCATTGTCAAATCCAATGTAATGAGGCTTTCCCCTATGTTTTCCTCTAAAAGTTTAATACTTTTAGCTCTTTTGTTTAGATCTTTGATCCACTTTGAATTATTTTTTTAATATATTATAAGGAAAGGGGTCCAATTTCATTCTTTTCCATGAAAATGTCTAGTTTTTTTCAACACTATTTGTTGAAAAGACTGTCTTTTCCACATTGAATGGCAATGCCCATTCTATTCTGACTTTGGTAGATTCTGCTCCCCCAAACCATTCAGATCCCACATAGGTCTAGGCAGATTTAAGTGTCTGTGTCACAAGCTTGACTGTGCTTTTAATCTTCGGGATCTGCCATCCACTTCCTGCATTCATAGGAATCAAATGTAGAATGTGGTTAAACAGGATTTAGGTCATCTGGTTAGTACATATGGTAAAATTAGCATGCAGCCCAATTTAGCCTTGAAAATCTTTGTAAGATCCTAAAATTACATTGAGTGACACACCTCAGTAATCAATCACAGCTGGTTTCCCCTTCTATGTTAAAATTGACTGCTTTAATAGTGGGTGGAGTTTGAGCATCAGAGGCAGTGATTGGCCTGCATTTAGGGACATTTTTTACGATAATTATGAATCTATACCAATAAAATCACATCCACAATATCTAGATGCTCACAGGGTGCACTGTCCCAAGCATATAGATTGCCTATGGGAATAGCAAAGCCCTTGCCTCCCACTCACTGCTCATTCCAAGAACATGTCCACTGGGTGAGGTGTGCAGCTGACACTAACGCATTGTGCTTTCTCTTACTCTCTGCAGATTGTAAAGGGTTTAACTTGCACAAATTAAAAGACATATTGTATGGCTTCACTATGGGCCATAGACAGCTGGGCATCTAGCTTGTTTGTGGGTTCCAAAATCTCTCCTTGTCTACCTTCATCTTGTTCCTCTTTGCACTTCATTGGCTGGGAGTACCTTGGCCTTCTGACCTCAGTGTGGCTTTGGCCTTGATTCCACTCCTGGATTAAAACTGCTCCCTGTAATTTGGCTTCTGGATGGCTGGAAATGCTTGGTTCTTGAATTGTTGTTTGTTGAAGATTGGTTTGCTTTTGAATTAACTTCTCAACTTGGACTGATAGACTGTGGGGCTCTGGTTCACAACGGAAGGGCCTGCCCTTCCTCTGTCCCTATGTGTGCTAGGCCACTGCCCAGAGAGGGCTTTTTTACTCATTCCCCTCTCTCCAGTAGAGAGACACAGAGACAGAGACAAAGACAGAGAGAGACAGAGAGACAGAGACAGAGACAGAGAGACAGAGAGACAGAGAGAGACAGAGACAGAGACAGAGAGACAGAGAGAGACCAGACACTGAGAGCTCCCAGTCTTCTGGAATCTCCTTCCCAGACTGGCCCTGGCTGCAGCTTGGAATCTCTGGGCTGGGGCTGGGCCCTTCTTTCCCTTGGACATCCTCGACTTTGCTGAGGGAGGAAGGAAACTTTTCATATCACTTCTGAAATATCATCTGGGAGCTAGGTGGTCACCGTGGACCCTGGAGCCACAGGGTCACTCTTCTCTGGACATCCTATCACTCTGAGTTTCTGAAAAATGTCTTGTCAATTCTAATCTCCCTTTACTCTTGATTTATCTCAATGTGTTTGCTAGTTAAAGGTCACTGTTGGCTCATTAGAGTAGACTTTCTGGTCTTGCACCTAGGATGTGATTGGTCTTTCCCAGCAGGCCACTGCCTTGTGGTTCTTTGACACATTCTTTTGCTCACTCTGGAGGTCTTCCATGGTGACCTATGGATCTATCTATAAACCACTGGTTTATAGTAGGAAACCAAAGAGAACAAACTAAATCATAACAATGTTTTCCACACTGAGGGAGCATGGCTATTTCTAGCAATGCCAAGAAACTGGACCTTCCATCCCAGATATGTCCACTTTCAGGGCTGGTGGGGAAGCCAATGATTCAGCAGATTGAAACAGAAGCTCCCACTCAACGTGGTGCAAGTAGAATTAGGACATCTATGGTCTTTGCTCATCTCCAGCATCCATAGACTTTCTGAGCAACCCATGAAGTGCCATTCCTTGAACACCTCCATGTACCATCTCTGTGCTTTAACTACACAATGGACACAATGACCCATCTTCACAACCCCTTGGAGAGAAGGCATTAAAATCTCTGGTTTGTGGTCAATGGAAATGGAGATCTGGATGGCTCAAGCAGCTTGCCTAAAGGCATATGGCTGGGGACTCGAAGACTGTACCGCCTGATTCCAAACCTCTTATTTCTAACACTTCACCACACAGGTGACTGTCAAAATTCTAAAGTAGTTAAGTCTCATCTTTGCTGCCTCAGTTTTCCCCCCTCCTCCTATGCTCCATCATGAAGCCATAATTCACTACAGTCCCTCATTTGGGTCTGGGTTCTCGGGTGGAATCCTGAACTACAGTTCATTCCCTGATTTTTCTCCTTATTCTGAAATAATTGGTCCTGGGGTCATCCTAGTAGGTGTGATGCTGGGCCAGGTAATTCATCATGCAAAATGGCTGCAATATTAATAGGGGATGGTGGCTCTATGTGTCTTCCTTTTTATCATATGTTTACACTTTAACAGAACTTTAGCTCAGGGGACTTTGATAAAACTCTAGCTCAGAGGACAGTTGGTAGGAATTTGAGACATTGTTAACAACCCTGGAATGGAAAACGTTATTGAATAGGCTTTGTCGATATCCTGCAAATCTCAACACAATCGAAGCCCAAGCAGACAGGGGACCACAATGCTGACTGCCTCTTGGCATGGAGGGGAAAGATAGCATCTCCTTCCTGACTCCTTCTTCATGAGTGCTGTGATGAGACGGAAGGACCTTGTGGTCAACACTCTAAGCACTTTGATGGGATATATGAGATCAGAGACTTTGAAATCACCTTTAAGGAGCCAGACAGAAAAGCCACTGATAAAGCAGTAGGGGATCAGCCAGATAAGACAGACAGGGTTTATTTATTTATTTATTTATTTATTTATTTTTAATGTTTTATTTATTTCTAGGAGAGAGAGAGACAGCGTGAGCAGGGGAGGGTCAGAGAGAGAGTCACAGACTGAAACAGGCTCCAGGCTCTGAGCTGGCAGTCAGCACAGAGCCCGGCGCGGGGCTCGAACCCACGAACCGCGAGATCATGACCCAAGTGAAAGTCGGACGCTTAACCGACTAAGCCACCCAGGCGCCCCAAGACAGACAGGGTTTAAATACAAGTTCTGCCATTTGCCCCACAAAACCGTTACCCATTCTGGGCCTTAATTTCCTAAGACAGGGATAGCAACACTTACCTCATAGGTCTGCAAGGACTAAGGGAGTGCTCCATACGATTAGTTATGTACATCCTGAAAGAACACTCAGCAAATGACATCTCAAGAAGTGAAAAACATGGAGCACCTGGAAGTCTCAGTTGATTGAGTGTCCGACTCTTGATTTTTGGCTCAGGTCATGATCTGAGGGTTGTGGATTCCAGCCCTGTGTCGAGCTCAGCACTGAGCATGGAACCTGCTTGAGATTCTTTCTCTCTTTCCCCCTCTCCACCTCCTCCACTTGTGCTCTCTCTTTCTCTTAAAAACAAAAAAATA
Organism: Proteles cristata cristata; assembly: GCA_017311185.1. NCBI lineage: Eukaryota > Metazoa > Chordata > Mammalia > Carnivora > Hyaenidae > Proteles > Proteles cristata. The sequence goes on along the minus strand of JAESUZ010001855.1, from coordinate 92,848 downwards.
AAATTAAAAAAATAAAGAAGTGCAAAACACCACTGAACTGTACACTTAAAAATGGTGAAGGTGGTCTATTTTATGTTATGTATAGGCTATGGACTGAATAGTTGAGACCCCCAAATTCTTATGTTGAAACACTGATCTTCAGTATGAAGGTATTTGGAGGTGAGGCCTTTGGAAGGTGATTAGGTCATGAGAGTGTTGACCTTGTGATGGGATTAGTACCCTTATAAGAAGAGACAGGAGACAGCTTGCACCCTCTCTGCTCTTCACCATGTGAACACACAGCAAGAAGACAGTCCTCTGCAAACCAGGCAGAGAGCCTCACTAGACAATGGGTCTGCCAGACCTTGGCCTTAGACTTCTCAGCCTCCAGGATGTGAGCAATAAGTGTTTATTGTGTAAGCCACTCAGTCTGTGGCATATTTGTTATAGCAGCCCGAGCTGACTAAGACAGTATATTTTAACCACAATATTTAGAGTGCCAAATGTCACAGCACTGATCCATTGGCTCCCTTTCCCCATTCTTCCCAGACTAAGATGATTTCCTGAGGGTGACACCTGACTCCTTCCTTCCTTCCCTCACATTTTAGCCAAATGTCACAGTGTTGGGGGGTGCAGGCCTGGACCTCCTCTTTTGGAGAAGTGATTTGGGACTCGATGAGTCCGGGCCTTGTTCTTACCCTATCACATGAAGGCCCAAAGTGGCGGTTCTGATGAGAATCCTAGCAGAGTTGATGCAAAGAATGAGAATAATCCCTCTGTGGTCACTTTGATGGAGGAACAGGCTGGACCTGTCTAAATGTCCACCAGGACCCAGACTGAGAGAATCTGTCAGCTGGATTCCATCACTGGGCCACGTGGATTGACATGCGGCAGCCGGCAGAGAGCACTTCAGGGCCGGCAGGCTCTCCCTCACCGGTGGCTCTGGTCACACTTGCCTCCTGGCAAAGAATGGACATAGCTGGAGCAGGATATGGGCCCAGAGGCTACCTGACAGGTGACTAAAGGACAGGTGACTTTGACTGTGTCTCAACAGATGTTGAGGAAAATGGATTTGCAAAGAAAGAATGTAGATGACATCTTCTGACAGAGGGAGACCCTCCCTGAGAGCGCAGAACCTCAGAGCTGGACCACAGGGTCTTTCTTGGGAGGTGGCGGGAAGGCAGTTAAGAGCTCTCTGCTGGTTGAAGAGCCTGGAAGGCACAGAGGGGATGGGAGGAGGCAGAGAGCTAGCAAGAAAGGGGACAGGGCTTCATGGGTGCTGAGTGATCTTGTGAACAACCTGACAGTGGGCAGGACGCAAGCCCAGAGAGTCTAAAACACCCCCGGTGTGGGGAAGTTCCCAAGCAAGTGTGACTACATTCAGGGCGGCCTGCTCTTCCCACCAGCAAGGGACTCTTTGAGATGCTATTTCCAACATGCAGCAACATGCATAAGTCTCAAAAACATAATGTCGAATGGAAGAAGCTAGACAAATGGTATGATTCCATTTACATGAAGTTCAAAGAGACAAACAAATCTGAGGTGGTGGGAAAATAAACAGTTATATTCTGGCAAAGGACAGGGGCCGCTGAAGGTGGGTGGCCAGAAAAGGAAGCAGGGGACATTCTGGGATGATGGTTCTCTCTCTGCATTGGGTGGTGGTTACCAGGTTTAAAAACTCAATAAACAGTACACTTAAAATCTATGCATTTCCCTGACTTAAATTACACCCCACTAAAATGAACTAATAAATACACAATGTGTCCAATTGTACAAAGCCTTATGCTAGTTGTCTATAGGACACAGGCATAAATCCAATGAGAACCTGCCCTAAGGAAGCATAGAGCAGATAGTAGTATAGATCGGACAAAAGACAGAGTCAAAACTCAGAGAACAAGAAACCCAGTGATGATGTCCTCAGAAGGGTAGGTACAAAGGGACACCAGAGGCTACAGGAAGACTTCTAGATGGAAGAACTGCTTTGGGGCTTCGTAGAGGAGGAAGAGCTGGACTTTGAAGGGGTTGGACAAGAACTTTCCAGGTAGATGAAACAGCAGAATATGGGGCTCCTGGGTGGCTCGGTCGGTTAAGCATCCAACTCTTGATTTCAGCTCAAGTCATGATCTCGAGGTTCTTGAGTTAAAGCCCCACATCAGGCTCCATGCTGAGAGTGTGGAACCTGCTTGGGATTCTCTCTCTCCCCCTCTCTCTGCCCCTTCTCTCAAAATAAATAAACATTTAAAAAGAAGAAGAAGAAACAGCAAAGGCTGAATGAGAGTATGTCTAGGAAGCAGCACATGGTTCCATTTGGTTGAGGTGCAGATCATGAGAAGGAAGCCATGGAAGAAAAGGTTAGTAAACAGGGAGGATCCATCTACACAGGGTCTTGAATATCAGGGGGGAGAGTCTGGGTTTACTAGTAGGCAGTTGAGGGGCTTCAAGCGGGTATGTGGCCCTTGTGTAATATACAGGTTAGACAAAGGGAGGGGAAGGAGGAGTCTTAAAGGTGAGACCTTCAGGAGGAGTCTTCAGGGTGGTGTAAAGCCATCTGGTGTCTGCTACCCAATGAGTGACCCACGACCTCCAGCACCAGCAGGTGCTGTCCATCCTGAGTTTGTTAGACAGGCAGACTGCTCAGTGGCTTTGGGAATCAGAATCTGCATTTTAACAAGATTCCCTGGGAATCTGTGTGGACATCAAAGTCTAAAATGGTCTATAGATTAGATAATGGAATAGTGGTCTTTGTGGGGGGCAGGGCATTCTGAATCAGTCCTTTGTTGCCTGAAATCCTGAGCACAAAGGGGGAATGTATGTAGATGATGGATCTTTACACTGTTGCCCGAGGGGATTGGAAGGACATTCTTTTCTAGAGCCTGAGGGAGAGCAAACGGAGCTCAGGGTAAGGCAGAGGTAAAATTTCCAAAGCAGAAGTGCTGTTGCTTCTGCATTTCACACTGGCATCTTACAGCAAAGGCCTCTGTGGGTTAGTAATGGTAGAATCAATATTCTTGACTGCAGAGTGGAAGCCAGGATTACTCCATTTGAATAATTTATTATCCCCTAGCATTAGGAATTGAAGACTTGCCAACTACCAAGTTCTTTAAAAGGTCATGGTGCCTTTCTGTCCTTTCCTTCCTGCTCTTTCAGGTCAGCCCTCCGTACGCTTTGCCAGACTTTGTCGGGCTAATTCTAGTTGTTGGTGGTGGGTTTTTATTTTTTTCCCCTTTCTTCTTATTTTTTTTTTAAAGCTACTTTGTCTATGGTGAACTTTTTCCGTTTAAAAGAGCTGACTTTTGAGAAGTGCTCCGTTGGGGTCTGAGCACAGGGAGTATCTGGTAAATGAAGGCTGCTGTTACTGTGACCCCCGTGTTTATCTAAACTCATCCTGTCCTATGACCCATGTGCTCAAGTGCCTGCCCTTGTCCCCTGGCCTATCTGAGGTTAGTATCTTGCCTGACTCATTTAACAGTTTCTCCACCAATTTATATCATGAAATATTTGGACACACAGAAAAGCTGAAGGGATTTTCAAGTAGCCACCCATACTCCAGACCACCTAGGCTTTGCTATGAATATTTGCTACCTTTGTTTTATCCTGTGTTTATTTAGCTACCTTTGTTTTATCCTGTGTTTATTTACCCATCCCTCTTTCCATCCGTCAATATATTGACATTTTTGGATGCTGTTTTTTTCTCTCAAAAAAATTTTTTTGGGGGGGCGGGTTATTTAATTTTGAGACAGAGAGAAACAGAGCACAAGTAGGGGAGGGGCAGAGAGATAGGGAGACACAGAATCTGAAACAGGCTCCAGGCTCTGAGCTGGCTGTCAGCACAGAGCCCAATGCGGGGCTCGAACCCACGAACCGTGAGATAATGACCTGAGCTGAAGTTGGACGCTTAACTGACTGAGCCACCCAGGCGCCCCTGTTTTGTTTTGTTTCCTCTTTGAGCTAAAATTAAACCATGCTCAAATCTTGAAGGTTTTCACTTCTTGAGTTTTGGTGATTGCCTAAATCTGTTCAACGTAAGCTCCTACCTACCAAGGGACCAGAACATTCGCCATTTGCCGGTTGGTTTCCAGCTCCTCCCTCACGAGAGACACCACTGATCTGATCTTTTTCTATCATAGGATGCTTTTATTTTTGACAGATACTTTTCTTCTTTACATTTATGGGTGGGTTTTTTTTGTTTTTTGTTTTTTGTTTTTTTGTTTTTTTTTTACTGTAGAATACCCAATAAATAGAATCATATAGTATGCATGCTGGTGCATGCTCTTTTTTGGTCTGGCTTCTTTCACTTAGAATGATGTTTTTGAGATTCATCTGCATTGTTTTGTTGATCACTCATTCCTTCCTTTCTGTCACTGAGAAGTATCACACTGTGTGAATATATTGCAATTAGTATATCTGTCTCCATATTGATGGACACCCGGGAATCTCCAGTGTTGGTTATTGCAAATATGAGCATTCTTTTAGAAGTCTTTTTATGGATATATGTTTCATTTCACTTGGATAAATGCCTAGAATAGAACTGCTGAGCCATAGGGTAGGTGTATGTTTTAGTGTTACACAAAACTGCCAGATACCACAACACCTCCCCCCCCAACAATATATGAGTTCTAGTTGCTTTACCGATGGGGCTGGTATTCTTTAATTTTAGCCAGTGACTGAGTAGTGGTATCTTGTGGTTTTCATTATTTGTATCTCCCTGGTGACTAATGGTATTGAGAGATTGTTTTCATGTGTTTATTGGCAACTTGTGAAACTTCTTTGTAAAATATCTAATCATATCCTTTGACCTTCTAAAAATTGTTTTTTTTATTATTATTATTGAGTGACCAGAGTTCTTTATTTATCTTGGATACTAGTCTTTAGTTTTATGACAATTTTATCTGAGCCTATGACTTCCTTATTCATTTTCTGAAGTCACTTAATAAACAAAAGTTTTTAATGGTGGTGAAGTCAAATTTCTTAATTTTTTTCCTCTTGTTTCTTTTAAACTATTTTCTGTTTCCTGCCTAAGGAATATTTCCCTCCTCTCAAAATCATAAAGATGCATGTTTTCCCTTAAAAGCTTTACTACATTCGTATTAACTTTTACATTTAGGTTTATGGCTCATCCCAAGTAACATTTCTTATATAATGGGGGGGCAGGTATTGAGGTTTGTTTTTCCACTTATTGCTACACCATTTATTGAAGTGGCTCTCATTTCTCTATTGTATTGCTTTGGAACCTTTGTGGAAAAATCAAATAAACTTTTGCTTCTGCCCAAAACGGTGTAATGGGGACTAGATTTATCATTGGGCCACAAAACACCAGAAACCTGGACAAAATCCATGAAATAATGGCTTTGACAACAGGTAGGCCCAGGAAGGTCATCCATGGGAGACGGGAGACTAGTGAGGTGCGTCATCCCATGGCTGCGGCTGCCCAACGGAAAGTCTCCCAGCCACAGTGTGGAGAGGGGGACCCTCACTGGGCTTTGTGGTCTCCTCAGTGGGGGAGTCAGACAAGGGAGTTCAGGGAGGTGAAAGCAGCTAGAATTGCCAAGGCAGAATGTCAGAGAGGGGAAGGGGGTATCCACTTCTGTCCAGCTGTGAATGAGGGGTGGGGGCCGGTGCACCCAGTCAGTAGGTTGGGTTGGGGTTTGCTCTTGCTCTGGTTACCTTCAGGACACCACTGTGCATTTTCATTCTTTGCCTCAGTGGTCTGCTATTACCTTGTGCCTCATGCAGGGCCTGTGGGGACAGAGGGTTTCCTCTACCTGCTTCATCCTCTACCGGGCCTCTCTCCACACTTGTACCCCCTTCTAGAAGACTGCTGTGGCGTGTTCCTGTGTTAGGCTTGTGCAGGGAGATGGGCGGGGGGGGGGGGAGTCTTGGTTCTTTGGGTCTTCCTCCTTGTCAGGCAAGGTCTCCTTTCTGGCCCCAACCTTTCTCATGATGCTTTGGTTTTCCTGTGTTGTCTGTTGTCCAATGTCAAAACCATTATTTCATAGATTTTTTTCTGTCCAGGTTTCCAGTGGTTAATGGCCCAATGGTAAATCTGGTCGCCGTTATACCATATTGGCCAGAAACAAAGGTTCATTTGATTTTCTACAAAGGTTCCAAAGCAATACAATAGAAAGATCTTGCACGAGAGTACAGACCACTGTTCCTTATGCCCAGGGTTCTGGTTACTCTAAACTGTGATACTTGGACCACATTTAAGAATTTGTCAAGTTTGGGGCACCTGGGTAGCTCAGTTGGTTGTGTCTGACTCTTGATTTTATCTCAGGTCTTGATCTTCAGGATTGTGAATTCAAGCCCTGTGTCAGGCTCCATGCTGGGTATAAAGCCTAATTAAAAAAACTGATTTTTGTTAACATTTTCTTCCTACTTGCTTCTCATGGCAGCCATGTGTTCTTTTATCTCTACCAAAGGTGAATCAGTTGCGTGTCCTGTCTTTTCTCAGCTTGTCACCCTTCAAAATGATGCTTGCATCATTGTGTGGTGCCTCCACCTCTTCAATGGGCTTAAGAAAAGTGATCATGTTTTTAGGGTATTCGGCTTTTTCATGTCGTTAGCGTGGAAGTCACCATCTCTTGCTAAGCCAAGAGGCACTCTGCCTCATTCATTTTGACAAACATTTGTTGAATGCCTTGCTTGATGGGCTCTGCACATACAGAGGAGGTAAAACACGGTCTTTGCCATCTGCTAGCTTAACATCTAGTGCATCAGGCTAGTGGCATCACAGCAGGACGTGTTCATTGCTGGTATGCACAGAAGTCGCAAAAATGGAGAAGAGCCAGCACCCAGGTCTGTCGGGGCAGCCAAGGAAAGTTAAGCTGGTGCCAATGTCTCATCACACAAAAGAACAGTGATTTTTCTGGTGGACAGAGGAGATTGGATATCTTGGGCCGAGAATCACCACACCAATAGTCATGGTGGGATGTAAGACCATGGCTGTCCTCGTAGGTCTTGAGACTGATTTCCAGATTTGCTACTGGCTGCTGGAGCTCCCTGACAGTCACTGCCTCAGAGCCAGGCAAATCTTAGGCACCATGCAGTTATCTTGGTTTTCTACCAGACAACCACCCTGTGCAATCGTAAACCTAGGCAAATGGGCTCTCGCTGTCCTGTCCCAGCTCTGTTACAACACACTCATGTGCTACGTGGTCCCTGTGTCTTTCTCACGAACCCCACCAGACCATGGGCCCCTCAAGGGCAGTGACGGGGCTCTGCATTCCTGGCTTGGTTCGGCTCAGAGAGTGCATGATGAGCTGAAATCAAGTAATATTCCTGTACGTCCTCGTCAGTGGTCAGACCACCCTCTGGCTCCTGAGTCTGAACTGTACTCTTGCCCAAACATGTCTGGGAGAAGAACATACAGATTCTGGAGTCCGTTTATTTGTTTCTAATTGAAGAGACGGGACATCTTATTTCAGGCTGTCACTTCCTCCCTAGAATTTGCAAGTCTGGTCTTTTCTAAATGTTAACTTTTAGGGAGCTAAATTATTCATCCATGCCTCTAACCCACTGACATTTTGATTGCTGCATTCACTGTTTAAATTTTGAATGATCTCAGATTCTATTTGCTCCCTTCTTGGCGTAGTGATAACGGCAAGAGGAGGGGAAGGAATTGCTGGCCCTGCAACACCGGCTCCCACTGTAATTCGACGGAGCAAGTAAGTTCCGCTTAAACCCAGGACACAAGGAAGGCATCTGTTTTCAAATGTGACATTCTTTCCCATGGGAAATGCTTGCCAGCATGTTTCGTTCCTGCCTTTTGCTTTCTTTCGCCTGTCTCCTTGCCTCTTCCCAGCAGAAAAAATGTCACATTTTCCCAGAACACAGCTCAATAGTGGGCACGTGGGGTAAAAGGATGCCCTGAAATATAAAACATGAAAGATTTTCTAGCTCGTAGTGAATTTTGGAAGAGTTAGGGTACTCAGGGGGAAATGTAAAGAATAGCTTCCATGTATGCGCCATTCAGTAATTACTCAGAAGTTTAAAATAAGCAAAACTGCCTGGAACCGTAGTCGGACCTCTATTCATCGCTTTGGTGGCAGAACTGAGGCAGAAATGAAATCTGGGCAGAAGGAAGAGAAAGCTGAGAAGTAGTTTCTGGAAGTCAGGGTGAAGCTGGTTCTTGAAGGCTGAGTCAAAGCTGCTTGGGGAAGGCCTCCCAGAGGAAAACCAGCATGTGCTAGGGCACTGTGTTACCTACAGTTTCAGATTTGATCCAAGCAATACTCAAAATACTTTTTTTCTTCATATCTCTCATTTTTAGGTATGCTGTATTTTTCCCTTTGTTTTAGAATGAAACTACCTTAACCACTTATAACCTGTGCTCTTTCCAAATGATCGGTTCATGTTCTCCTCCCTTCTCTATTTAGTCTCTCCATCTAATTTTTATTTGATTCTTATTTTTTAAAAATTTTTAATGTTTTTTTAAAATGTATTTCTGAGAAGCTTCTGCACAGCCAAGGAAACAACCCAGAAAATTAATAGGCAACCAACGGAATGGGAAAAGATAGTTGCAAATGACATATCAGATAAAGGGTTAATATCCAGAATCTATAAGGAACTCACCAAACTACATGCCCGAAACACAAACAACCCAGTGAAGAAATGGGCAGAAGATATGAGCAGACACTTCTCCAAAGAGGACATCCAGATGGCCAACAGACACATGAAACGATGCTCAGCATCCCTCCTCATCAGGGAAATACAAATCAAAACCACACTGAGATACCACCTCACGCCAGTCAGAGTGGCTAAAATGAGCCAATCAGAGAACTCTAGATGCTGGCGAGGATGTGGAGAAACGGGCACCCTCCTACACTGTTGGTGGGAATGTAAACTGGTACAGCCCCTCTGGAAAACAGTGTGGAGGTTCCTAAGGAAACTAACAATAGAACTCCCCTATGACCCAGCAATAGCACTGCTAGGAATTTACCCAAGGGATACAGAAATGCTGATGCATAGGAGCACATGTACCCCAATGTTCATAGCAGCACTCTCCACAATAGCTAAAACATGGAAAGAGCCTAAGTGTCCATCAACAGATGAATGGATCAAGAAGATGTGGTTTATCTATACCATGGAATACTACATGGCAATGAGAAACAATGAAATCTGGCCATGTGTAGCAACATGGATGGACCTTGAGGGTGTTATGCTGAGCGAAATAAGTCAGGCAGAGAAGGACAAATATCATATGTGTGCACGTATAGGAGGATTAGGAGGAACTTAACGGAGGACCAAGGGGGAGAAGAAGGGGAGAAATGGTGGGGGAAAGGGAGAGAGGCAAACCATGAGAGACTCTTGAATGCTGACAAAAACTGAGGACTGATGGATGTGGGGGGAGGGGGATGGGCATGGAGGAGGACACTTGTGGGGATGAGCACTGAGTGTTATGTGGAAACTAATTTGACAATAAACTATTTGTAAAAAAATAAAAATAAAAATAAAAAAAATTAAAAAAAAGAAAAATAAACAAATTAACCTAAAAAAAAAAAAAAGAAATCAGAACCACACTGAGATACCACCTCATGCCAGTCAGAGTGGCTAAAATGAGCAAATCAGAGAACTCTGGATGCTGGCGAGGATATGGAGAAATGGGCACCCTCCTACGCTCTTGGTGGTAATGTAAACTGGTGCAACCCCTCTGGAAAACAGTGTGGAGATTCCTCAGAAAATTAACAATAGAACTCTCCCTTACCCAGCAATAGAACTCCCAGGAATTTACGCAAGTGATAGAGGGGTTTTGATGCATCAGGGCACATGTACCCCAATGTTCATAGCAGCACTCTCAACAATAGCCAAAACATGGAAAGAGCCTAAGTGTCCATCAACAAACGAATGGATCAAGAAGATGCTGTTTATCTATACGATGGAATACTACATGGCAATGAGAAAGAATGAAATCTGGCTGTGTGTAGTAACGTGATCAACCTTGAGGGTGTTATGCTGAGCAAAATCAGTCAGGCAGAGAAGGACAGCTACCATAGGTTTACACATATAGGAGGATTAGGAGAAACTTAACGGAGGACCATGCTGGAGAATGGAAAAAAAAATTGTGGGGGAGAAGGAGGGAGGCAAACCATGAGAGAGTCTTTAATGACAAAAACAAACAAACAAACAAACAAACAAAAAAAACCACTGAGGGCTGATGGGGGTGGGTGGAAGGAAAGGGGGAATATTGGCATGGTGGAGGGCACTTGTGGGTTGAGCACTGGGTGTTATATGGAAACCATCTTGACAATAAACTATTTAAAAAAAAAATGTATTTCTGAGAGAGAGACAGCGTGAGCAGGGGAAGGTCAGAGAGAGAGGGAGATACAGAATCTGAAGCAGGCTCCAGGCTCTGAGCTATCAGCACAGAGCTTGACATGGGACTCGAACCCATGAACCATGAGATCATGACCTGATCCGAAGTCGGGTGCTTAACCGACTGGGCTACCCAGGGGCCCCATCTTATTCCTTTTGTAATTTGGCTTCACATCTCTTCCCGCAACTCCCCTGAAGTCTGCCTTTCCCCTCTTGGGTCCTTTGGCCACCCTTCCTGTCCCCTCCTGTCTGCAGATGTGTGGTGAGCCAGCAATTGGCAGTTTCCTTCTGAAGATGGACGTTGCCAAGTCTGAAGTAATCAGCAAATAATTGCACAAAGCTCTGTTTATATTTTCATCACTACCATCCATTTAACAAATGTGTTGAAAACCTACTATGGAGGAAGATATATGAACAGAAAGCCTCATATGTGTTGTCAAATCATAGGTGATATGAAGTATTAAATAAGATGGAAAGCACTATATGGTCCCAGAGGGCTTCCCCTATTTAGGGAGTTCATGGAAAGCTTAACAAGAATGGTGATCTGGGGCAGATAGGGAGGGGTCTCAGGCTTCGAGGGGTCTGAAGGTCATCCAATTTGGATGACCTTTTAACCAAAAATAATTTTTAAGTTTATTTATTTACTTGAGAGAGAGAGAGAGAGAGAGAGAAAGAAAGGCATGGGCAGAGAGAGAAGAAGAGAGAAAGAATCCCAGGCAGGCTCCACGCTGTCAGCCCTGAGCCCGATGTGGGTCTTGAATTCACAAACCATGAGATGATGACCTGAGCCCAAACCGAGAGTCAGATGCTTAACCAATTGAACCGTGAGGCACCACTATCCAAAAATATTTTAATTCTATACTTTTACAAAAAACCAAAAATGCCCATGTGGGCACATTGCTAGAACCCCTCCCATGGTCTTAGTAGAAGCCCATGAGAATGCCAGTCCTGAAACTTTGATCTCATTGGCTTTACAGTAAATCTGCCACTGGAGCTGATGTTTGAGTTGGGTTTTGAAGTTTGTCTAGGAGTTTGCCAGATAAAGAAAGAAGGCAATAACCCATCTGGCAGAGCTATTAGTATTTGCAAGGGCTAAAGACATGAAAATGATGTGTATTGATTTGAAAATGATGTGTATTTGATTGACATGAAAATCAATGTGTAGCATTGATTGCATGGGGTGGACAGATAGGGGATAACATCAGAGAAGCCGCCCTGGGGTCAGATAGAAGATGACCTTGGTTATACCCTATATCATATGCTTAACAGAATTTTACACACAAAAATAATATGACCAGGTTTGTTTTTTCAGACAACAATAGCTTGTTACTAGAAGTGCCTAAAACCTTTGATGCCTGATATCATCTAATTCTGAGCCTGGAATTACTATACTAAGGTTTCAATAAATAAGTTAAAGCTCCATATTTTCATATAAATAGATCCTAAAAACGTACAATGAGGTGGATAAAGCAAGCTGCAGAACATTGGAACAGTAGGAGATCATTTACGTAAAAAGTATATAAACTCTGCAGAATCACACTGCATTCTGTTTAAGGATGCACACGAGATGCTCTCAGGACTCTAACCATATTTCCCCTAGGAGCAATGATTCGGTACTGACTAATCAAGGGCTCATGGCAACTTTGTAGAATATAACTACTACCAATAATGAGAGTCAAGGTAACATATGTAATATATAAATGTTAACAAATGTGAACCATCCATTTTGAATGGTGGATACACGCGTATTGTTCTATTATTCTTTGTTATTGTCTATATTTTGTTCAAAAAGAAAAGAAACAATTCATAGTGGAAAAACAGGATAATTCAAGATATTTCCTTCCCTGTTACTGATATTAATTTGATATATACATGTGTACAATTCTAGCATTAAAAAAATAAAAGGGAGGGGGCAGGAGTGTCCTAATCAAGGTTTTCAAGGGAGAAGACTCCTAAGGTGATCTTTAGAACCACATAAGCATAAAAAGGCTTTTTCTCCACCGCTGCATTAGTCTCAAATTGCACCTGGACTTCACTAGCTTTAGAATCTGTTTCGATTTGCATGAGGCCATTGGAGCAATGTGATCCATCTCAGTTGGTTAAACCTCACCTGTTGGTCTTTTTAACCCCCACACTGAGCCAACAGGAGCCGTATAGTAAGAGAGGGTGAAAGTGCCCGGCTGGAAGAAGAGACACCCGTCAGAATGAGGCTCCTGCCTGGAGTACCATCCAAGGCGTTGCCTTTGGAGCCCTCGGGGCAGCCGGACACAGAGGCAGTCCCTGCACGTATCTGAGCTACTTAGATGGTTGCATTTTAAGTACCTGTTTTATATGGAAGCCAGGAGACTTGCTTTTCGTCTTCATAGGAAGGAGAAAATGGTTCTGTCGTTCCTCTTTCCAAATTAGCAATTCTTTCTATTATTTGGTAAAAAATATAGGAAGTGAGTCCCCTTATGTTTGGCTATTTTGACAACAGAAATGCACTGTAACTCTTGAGCCTGTTTTCAGTCTATTATAGCAACGCAACAGACATAAAACTTCCTTATGTTCTTCTTGTTTTATATATTTTTTCCCTACACTCTTTTCAATCTTCAAAGAATAAATGAGTTGCCTGTTAAAATGGGCAATTTACCAAAATGCTGCTCCAAAACAGAATGAGTGTTTGTCGTTTTCCAAATGCTGCATCAGGGAGGCCTTTGTGGGAAAGAGGACGTATTTGGTTATCTTCTAGGATCCAGTGAGCGGAGATTTGCTCATTCAACTTCCATTTATTGTATTCAATGTCTCCAATACTGCAGCAGATGAAGAGGGAGCTAGCAGAAAAGGTTCCTGATTCCTTAAGGTGCATGTACATCTGTTGAGATAATTAGATGAAATAATTACAGAAATAAATTGAAGCCAGTGGTCCATGTGGCTGCATGGTCTGCCATGCCGCTAGGACTTTGCCTGTGGACTCAGAGTCTTCCTCTCCACCCTAACTCCTTCATCCAGCCAATGTGTCCTCATCTTCTACGTTGTTTGTTATTTTTTATTTAAAATTTAAAAAATGTTTTATTTATTATTTTTGAGAGAGACATAGTGTGAGTGGTGGAGGGGCAGAGAGAGAGGGAGACACAGAATCCGAAGCAGGCTCCAGGCTCTGAGCTGTCAGCACAAAGCCCGATGCGGGCAGGGCTCTAACTCACGAACTGTGAGATCATGACCTCAGCCGAAGTCGGATGCTTAGCCATCTGAGCCACCCAGGTGCCCCTCATCTTCTACATTGTTAACGATCTTTCCAAGAGATAAGTTTCATGATCCCTTCCTTCAATATGTCAATGACCTTACTTCGACTTCTTTTCAACCACCTATTCCTGGGGTCGTATTCTTCATCATGTTATTGCCCAAAAGTGTTCCATCTCTGAGATCTTAAGCTTAAATTTTTTGCTTCAGCCATTTGCAGAGACTGCTACAAAGTCTTCAGTTGCCATTCAAGGGCACAAGCTGTTCAGAATAAAGTCTATATTAATACTATTTTTTAATGTTTACTTATTTAAAAACTTTTAAAATGTTTTATCTATTTCTGAGAGAGAGAGAGACAGTGTGAGCAGGGGAGGGTCAGAGAGAGAGGGAGATAATAGAATCTGAAGCAGGCTCCAGGCTCTGAGCCGGCTGTCAGCACAGAGCTTGATGCAGGGCTTGAACCCACGAACTATGAGATCATGACCTGAGCTGAAGTCGGACGCTTAACCGACTGAGCCACCCAGGCACCCCATTGTCTACTCATTTTTGAGACAGAGAGAGAGCAAGAGCATGAGCAGGGGAGGGGCAGAAAGAGAGGGAGACACAGAATCGAAGTAGGCTCGATGCTGTTAGCACAGAGCCCGAGACGGGGCTCAGACTCACCAGCCGTGAGATCATGACCTGAGCTGAAGTCAGATCCTAAACCTAAAGCCTGTATTTTCTAGTCTCCCTTCCAACTAGGTGTGGCAATGTGACTAAGTAGTACTAGTTTGATGGGATGCAAGCAGAAGCTATATTTGCAATTCCTGAAAACTGTGCACATAGGAAGGGGGCAACTCATTGTTTATTCCTTCTTTCTTCCTGCCGGGTGGAATAAGGTTGTAATAACTAGGGCTTGAGCAGCCATTTTGGACCACGAGTTAGAAGCTATCATCGAGGTTGAGGGTGACAGAGCTACGTTATAGCAGCAACTTGCTTTCCTTATGACCGCGGACACCAGCCCTGCATTGCCTATGTTTCCAAGGGAGAGAAGTAAACCTCAATCTTTTTAAGGTGCTGTTCTTTTTGGTCTTCTGTCCCTCAAAGGCAATCTCAATCCTAATATTTATAACTCTCTTTCCCCCATTATGTTTGCATCTCAATGTTACCACAACCTCAGTCCTGTTTCTTCTAGATTCTCCCTTGATATTATTTCCCCCGCTATCCATGCTCTGTCTCCAGCCCATGCAAGCTACTTCATGAAAGGCCTCAGAGTGGAATGATGATGTATTAATCCTCCGGATATAAAGAAATCGATCCTCTGTTCTTGTGGCTGTGCACTGAAGGATCTGTTCATAGATCAGACTCCACAGGAAAGCACTGCTCCTTTCATCCTTTCCTGCAGCCCAGAGGATGACAATTTTACCAGGACCACTGATCCTGCAGAGGGAGCAATGTCACCAAGTGGTGCACCAGGCTGTGTGCTGCTCTGTAGACGGCATTAAACAGAGCCCGCAGAAGGACGCATGCTCGTTCCAGGAGACCAATGGATGCAGACGATTCACTTAGCTGTTAACTCAGAAGATTCGGGAGTCTGAGAGCCGCAGCCCAGACAGGCAGGCACTGCAGAGAATGAGGTGGGACTAGACCCTGCCCTGGTCACACTGGTTAGGAAGTGCCACCACCTCCTTAATGAGAGGGAGGCCATGATCGCAGCGAGCATCTATGACTCTGATATGGATGCCATGTTGGAACACTTCCTAATTTAGATGTGAGTTCAGTCAGTCTCAAGAAATCCTTTTGCTCCCTTCGTGGAGTTCTGAATTCAAGAACCTGGCTAGATATTTTTTATGTGGACAAAATGAATTAAAGAGCCTTATCTGAGTCGAGAGTCTCTTTCCCAAAGTGGACTACACTGAGACCATGATGTCTTGGTGGGGTTCACCTCTGTTTGCATCTGCTACTCCCAGGGAAGAATGAGGGCCAGCCTCCTGCGTGCTTAGTACGGTAGAACCTTCCACGGCACTGAAGTGGAATTATGCCTTTGTCTTCCACTAGGCTCAGGGGTTCCTCGAACACACAATCACATAACGGTAACCCAGTCTACTGGATTTATTGAAAGGCAAGACTATACACGGGCCCTGTAAGATGAATGCACAGTACAATTCCCGGGGTAATTTAGTAGCGGCATGCGATCAGGGGTCGGAAGGGAAGTTGGATTATGGTTGGCCTTGTGGTTCATGGGCCCGCGTGATGTGTATTCACAGCTCTCTCTCTGTCTCCTGCACCTCATACATATGAGAAAGAACAAGTGGTAGAAAGTAGCGTGGCTCCTTTCCCCAGGAGATCGTGCTGTTCAGCCCATGACAGAAGATGCCCTGGAAAGAGGAGAAAGGTTTGCCCTGGCTGCTTCGTGCAGGGTAGCCACTTGGCCCAGAGCTATGGCTCCCTGAGAGGTGGGCTGCCCCACTCAGGAGGGAATTATGGCTTTGGGGCGACATGATCTTTGAGGGACATCTTAGGTCGGGGATAACTATTAATGCCCACGTTGGGGTTACCAAGCGGCTCTTCCTCGTTGGAGCTGTGGATCTATCATTAGACAGGCCTTTCCAGAAAACATCTTCTCATGAGCTCCACCAGTGGTTTTTTGTTACTAATGCTTCCCCACTACCATTTCCCCTTCCTTTTCCTGCAAAACCATCTCTTATTCTGAGCTGGGAAGATGTACTAGGGAGCACTGAATAACGAGTGCCTCAGCGTGAACAAGAGCACAAGGTGAATGGAGGAGGGACAGATGGGCGGCTGGATGGTCAGGTGGATAGGGAGATGACTGAACGAACAGGAAGGAATCGGTGATGATAATAATAGAATTAAACCAGGATTTGAAGTGTAGGCGTAGAACATCCCTGTATCATCTGGTCTGGCTGGCAGACAGGCACCTAATTATCAAAATCCAACAGGAGCTTAACACACAGTCGAGATTTGAAGCACACCCTGGTCTAAGTCCTGCTTATTTGTTACCCAGAGCCTATAAATGCTTCGTGAAGGCATAGCCAGCACAATTAAGACAACAACGGACATTGGAGGGTAGCGATCAGTGTGTATATTTCCTGGAAGATTTCGAGAAATGGCTTTTCACATGCGTCACCTCGTTTTGACAAAATGTCATCTTACAGAAGCACACTCCTCGACAAATGTCAGCACATTAACGCTCTTGGCCTCAGGCCACCCCCGACACTGGTGTGCCTCTGTCCTCCGTCAGCCTCGGTGTCTGGTGCACCGGCTCGGGTTGAAACCAGCTTTGTTTGCAACTGTGCGTTTGCCAGCATTTTCAAATGGCACCGCGGTAAATCTCAATATGTGTTGATACTCTAGCAAATGCCTGACTGGGCAGTTTTCCTATGTCATGGGTCTGGTGGCAAAGCTGTCAGCTCCGTGAGGGCAGAAACCCACTCTGGTCCGGCTCCTACCGTGTGCCCAGGCCCAGCAGAGAGCCAAACACTTGGTATAGATCAGATGTTTGCTGAGTGACTGAATGAAAGGCACCACTGTGGGGACACTGGGGTGAGAGTGGTCTTCAGGACTACAGGGGTCTGTATATAAGGTCTCTGGGTGCTGAGTCCTCCTATACCACCCATGGGGCTTAATCAGTCTTATTTGAAGGTAACCACAGATGGTTGAAGCTCTCATCTCCTCTGTTATGTCACTGCTGAGCCACCAGCAGGGTGGCCTGTGTCCCTTGGGATGGTGTGTCCCTTGTGCCTCAGGACACTTGAGCCTATTCCTAATATGCTATCCTGAATGTATGTGCTTGTGTATGGGCCTCCTTCCCTTGAGGCAGGAATCAGGTTTTACTGGACTCTCGTCCAGAGTCTAGCAGAGTAGCCTGTATGGGTGGGTACTCGCCATGTGTTTGCTGAGTGAATGGGCACCCATGGACCCAACACCTCACTGCCGCACTTCACACATGGCCCCCAAATGACACATGGTAGGACATGGATTACTAATGATGTGTTTCTGCAGCTTTTGGAACTGCCAGTGGAAGGGCTTTTGCACTGAGCTGGGGGCAGAGGATAAATCGTGCAGAAGGAGCACGTGTTGGCTGCTGGCTGTGAGCTGGGCTCTGGGTCAGGTGATCCAGGATCTGAGCTGCTGGCTCCACAATTATTGGCTGTAAAGGACCTACCCTCTCTGAAACTCAGTTTCCTCAGCTATAAGATGCTGAGGATTGTTGTATTAAATGACATAATACCTGATTGAGTGCTCAATAAATGATTGCTACCATGTTTGTATTAATTATAATTCCTGGACATATTAGGGCCAGCCTGTAATTGTAGTGGCTTAGGTGGAGAGGAACGCAAACTGGCCAGTTTATTGGAGGCAAAGGGGAGATGTGAGGGTTCTGCCACCTCCCCATTCCACTCTCCTCTTGACTCCTTTCCCTGCACAGGTTCAGGATCTGCTCAGCCCATGGTGGGCAGGGGCCTCTAAGAGGAGCCCGGGGAGCAGATAACAGCCAAGTGACCAGAAAATTTGCATGGAGGAATGTTGTAGAAAGGTCTGAGAGAGAATGACTAATGGGAAACAGGCACTATACTCAGGCCCCCGAAATCATAAATGTATTACAGGACGACATCTCAAGGCACGTTGTGAAACCATCAATCCGTCTGCAAACCGTAGCTATTAGCATTACAATGTGCTTATTATTGGGCCATGTGTGCATTTATGCTAGGCAGTGGGTCTTTCTGGTTACGTGGGTTTGGCTGTATACCTTAAATGTTAATGCATTTATTTATATTATTAATATTTATTATTCCCTAAATGTTTCCTCCTTCCATCCCCCAAAAATTTGGAAATGAGAGTATTGGATCCAACAAGCATGTGAAGGTCTGCCAATCTGTGCAGGGCCCTGTGAAGTTACAGGAAGAGACCCCTTGGTTTCTTGGGCTCACAAACCAACGGGCTTGCGAAGCCACGTTGCCTTAGTGCAGGGTTCCAAGGAAGCCAGGAATAGGTCCCTTTGGCTCTCATCTCACTGCAGGTGGCAGAGTAAAATGAGGCTGCAGGAAGCTGGAAGCATAAATCAGCGTTCCTTGGCCAGTGCACAGCCACCTGCCTGGGCACACACGGGTGCGTGCGCTCCTGCCCCGGGGGAAGCAGAACAGGTCACACTAAATGCAGAGGAGGTAAGGTTCCAGCCTCCAACGCACATGCCCCATCCGTTCTATCTCCCACCTGGAGCGGTGGCTTAGAACCCACTTTACGTTTTGTTGAAATGCCAGAGTCATGTGCTCACCAGATGCCGCCACTGATGCTCGAGCCACTGATCCTCGGAGCTACGAATGACGTCTTTGAGGTGTTGCTAGGCAACCAGGCAGCGCCTTGTGCGTCCCCCAGCCGCTCACCAGCGTCACCGTCCTGCCTGCAGCCCCCGCTGGCGCCACAGCGCACAGGTGCCCTCGCCTTGACCGCCTCCGAGGAAGCAGTTTGCTGCCCATCTGTCTCTCAGGCGGCGAGTTAATGTTGGATCCAACCTCCAAATTGGCCACTGGCTGCTTTATAGGACATCAGTGCCTTGAGTATAGTGTCCCAAATTTCATTAAGAAAGAAAGATAAAAGAAAGAAAGAAAGAAAGAAAGAAAGAAAGAAAGAAAGAAAGAAAGAGAGAGAGAGAGAAAGAAAGAAAGGAAAGAAAGAAAAAAGAAAAGAAAAGAAAAGAAAAGAAAAGAAAAGAAGAAAAGAAAAGAAAAAAGTCTACTTGGTTCTGGCTCCTCCCCTAAGTGGGTCAAGGTAAATTCAGATAAGATCGTTAGTGGCTCTGAGAATTCAATTCAATTAGAACTTGACCTTGGAGGACACAGTGTTCTCAGGGGGGGAGATGTTCCTGTCTTGTTATTTTGGGGTTTTGCTTTAACCAGTGTGGCCTGGGAATGACTTCCTTCAGGATTGGGGTGTAGCCAACAAGGCAAGAGCTGAGTTGAGAGGTCGTGGCGGAGAGAAAGGTGGCTTTTCATACCCAGAAATCCTTTCTGCTTTCTCAGGGCATCAAAATTGCCAGGGCAAATGGCGCTATGGCCCTGCAGCCCCATAGTCCTTTCGGGTAAATTCTGCCTTTGCAGAGCCGTCGCTGCTCCAGAATTCCTAAAGAGGAGTGACTCTGGGGCTTTGTCTAGTTGAATGGGACTAGGAAAATTCTTGAAGCTGTTTTCCTACCACATAGCAATGAAAAGTCAATTGTATCATATCTATTTTTTTAAATATTTTTTTTATTTATTTCTAGGAGAGAGAGAGAGACAGCGTGAGCAGGGGAGGGTCAGAGAGAGAGGGAGACACAGACTCTGGAACAGGCTCCAGGCTCTGAGCTGGCAGTCAGCACAGAGCCCGACGCAGGGCTCAAACCCATGAACCGCGAGACCATGACCTAAGCGAAAGTTGGACGCTTAACCTACTAAGCCACCCAGGCGCCCCTTTTAAAATTTTTTTTTATTTTATTTTTTTTCAATTGTTCATATCTAAATAAAGGATCTGAGGATAATAGAGATGAGAGGAGGTGGGCTAAACACCCCTATCTCCCCCTCCCAGGTGCATCCCAGACAATCCTGCTGCTGCCCTGACCAGAGTCATGGTTTTGGCTCTTGCTCACACAGCAGGTGTGGGGTGGGAGGGCACCTGGGGCAGTGCGCAGGTCTCTCCCTAGGGATGAACACATATTTTAAGCAAAGTAAATCCCTGATCATATCTGAGGGTCCTGGGTGCCCTGCCAGGTTCTGCGGTTCTATACTTTCCCTTCAAAGTATTACATTCCAAGTTGTAGAATTGCCTTGGGCAATTTCCCTGCCTTCTCCACGATCCATGAAGCAAATATAATAAATAATGTGTCCCCAGTGCCCAAGTTCATCCTCCTGTATACGGAGTTATGTGAGGGCTTAACAGGCCATGATCCCTTTAGAAAGGGTGCCACATTAATAAAAAAAACCAGTTGTCAGTAACCATGACTTTCTGGGATCACACTGAGAAAAGGATTCTGGTCAAATAGGTCAACTGAGGCTCTGTTACAATCTTTTTAAAAAATTTTATTTATTTGTTTATGTACTTTTTAAGTTTTATTTTATTTATTTGAGAGAGACAGAGATAGTGGGAGTGTGGGAGGGGCCGAGAGAGGGAGAGAGAGAGAATCCCAAGCAGGCTCTGTGCCACCAGCACAGAGCAAGACGTGGGGCTCAGGCTCACAAAACCGTGAGATCATGACCCGAGCCAAAACCAAGAGTTGGATGCTTAACTGACTGGGCCACCCGGGCACCCCTGTGTTACAATCTTGAAAAGAGATGGGGTCAGTGAAATTCAAGATATGATTTAGTCTCTTAAGGTCTCAGGCAGAAGCAGGTGAGTTGGGCCCAGGTCTGCTGGACAACCTAAATGTGTTCCATAGCAGGGCCACTTCAACATGGCGGCTGGCCCCACGTGGGGCAGGGCGGTGAATGGAGTGGGACTGAGGCGGCTGCAAGCATCGGGACACTAAAGCCTTGGGATGAGTCATGCTTTGCCAATTATTACTGTGTGATCTTGAGCAAACAATGATTTTCTGATTCTCGGTTTCCTTTAGCTATCAGATTAGGATAATAACCTGATTTACAGGATTGTTAAGAGAATTAAACAGGATGATACTCATTTGCATTAAAATTTTTAAAAAATGTTTTTATTTACTTATTTATTTTTGAGAGAGAGAGAGTGAGAGAGCAGGGGAGGGTCAGAGAGAGAGGGAGATACAGAATCCAAAGACACGCTCCAGGCTCTGAGCTGTCAGCATAGGGCCTGACATGGATCTTGAACCCACGAACTTGTGAGATCATGACCTGAGCCAAAGCCGGATGCTTACCTGATTGAGCCACCCAGGCACCCCACTCACCTGCATTTCTTGAGCAGTTTTTGTAGGACAAAGTGCTAACTCACTGTCTCCATCCTCACAGCCACTTTATGAGGTTAACTGTGGTTATTCCCATTTTATCGAACAGAAATACCAAACTCCAGAGAGGGTAAGGATCATGCCCATACCCACACAGCATGGTAGAGACAGGATTTCTTCCCACATCTGGCTGACTAGATGTCAGGCTCTTAAATTTGGTTAATACTATGGCTCCCAAACTGTGCAGTAAAACAGAATTAATTCTGATGGGGATTAACTCTTTAAAATCCTAGAGTACATCAGAAAGTCTCGGGTGAGAAGCAGGCATTGTTTTGTTTTTTGTTTGTTTTTAAGTCCCAGAGGATTCCAATGTGCAATAGCTTTTGGGAGCCACTAGGTGCGATCCTGGCTGCACAAAGCCACCAGGGAAACATCCAAAATACTGACGGCCACACCCACGCGAGTCTGATTTATTTGGCCTGGAGAAGGGCTATAAGTTACTCTGGGTGATTCTCAAAAGCAGGCCAGTAGAGACTGTGCACTAAGTTATAGGGAAAGCACCATCAGAAAATGGTTGTGTTCCTCAATTATTTATCACATGAAGGTTTCATAAGGGTGCTCTCAAGTTCTCTTCCAACCTGTCCTTGGAAAGGACAACCTAGGAAAACCACTATTCACCTCTGTCTCAGCCTGCTGGCTCAAGGGAGGAACTTCGACTGTACTTCTCCAACAGCAAAGGAGCATCACTGGAATATTTAGCCTGCTGTTTCTGCTTCATATATGCAGTAAGTTCGTTCAGTAATAAGCAAAGTTCTGCCTTCATCTACCCTCTCAGCTAAAGGAACGGGAAATTTCTTTTATCCTGAAGTCCAAGAATTCAGTAAGAAAAATAATAACTGCTGGGGCGCCTGAGTGGCTCAGCTGGTTCCGACTTCAGCTCAAGTCATGATCTCACAGTCTGTGAGTTCGAGACCTGCATCAGGCACTGTGCTGACAGCTCAGAGCCTGAAGCCTGCTTTAGATTCTGTGTCTCCTTCTCTCTCTGCCCCTCCCCAGCTCACTTTCTGTCTCTCTCAAAAATAAATAAACATTAAAAAAAAAGAAAAGAAAAATAGTAACTGTTTCCATGACTTTAAATTCTCTTATGTCTTTGTTAGTGTGAAGCAGCACTTCTATATGATGTGAAAATTTCATCTTCTGTTTGGATTTCTTCACATTATTTGTACATGCATTTACATTTTCTTAGACAGTTATTCCAGTCAGGAAGGGCTAAGGTATGCTGCTGCATTAATGAGCAATTCCCAAATCTAAGTGGCTTAACAGAACAAGGACTTACTTGTCCCTCGTGCTACATATTAAAGGTGGGCCTGCGTGTGACAGTTACTCAGGGGCCCAGATGGATGATCACCTGCTTCCACAACTGCCAAGTGGCAAGGTAAGTGCTGTACTGGCTCTTCAAACTCTTGGCAGGAAGTGACACCTATTGCTTTTTATTCACAATTCATGGGCAAAGAGCCACACCCAACTCTGAAGGGGGTGGGAAGAGTGATTTTATCATGTGCTCAGGAATTCGTGGAATGTTCACAAAGAGCCCTCATGACCAACACAACCAAATCCACATTTACCTCATTTTTTACTGGCAGTACCTTGAGAACATTGGCATTGCCCAGAGTCTAGCTCACAAGTCAACAGGCATGAACCCATGATAAAACAGAGTAGATGAGGTTGCTGCCATGACTAGGAATGGCCTGAGAGTCTTCTAGTGAATAGGAGTTAAAGTGACTCCTTCTATAAGATGCCATTGAAGACGGAATGATGGGGCGGCTCTTATTCTGAGAGCACCATATGGAGTGGATGGCAGGGTCTTGAGGGTCGGGATGGATGAACTACTTTTCTCACTTTGGTTTTCTTTCCAGTAAAGGTTAGCATGGTGTCACATTAGAGAAAAACACCAGCTCAATATACAGAAGTCATTGAAAATAATTTTGAATCCATCTTGTAAACCCTAAAGGAACATGCATAACCTTGACGGTACTTCTTTAAAGTTCTTTCACTCTCCCCTCTTCCCTCACCTTTTCTACCTGGAGAAACCTTATGCATCCTTGAAGACTCTTACCAAACAAATCAGCAGGTGGTCCTCCTAGACCATCTCCCCAGGCAGAATTAATCCTTCTTAGGTGCTCATTCTACATGTACACCTACTATTATAACCCTTATTATATTGTGTTAGAATGTGACATTTATATAATCATTCTTATTTAACAGAAGCTAGTGCCAGGCATATTCTAAGTGCTTAACAAGCATTATCTTATTTACCCCTCATAATTTACCTATTAGGTGATTACTATTATTCTTTTTATTTTTCATAGGAAGAAACAGGCTCAGAGGGCACAGGTAACTTTCCTGAGGGTGTCTGACTAGAATGTAATGGGAGAAGGATTTGAGCCAAGAAAATTGGATACCTTTGACCTGGTGATGAACCTCATGGGAGCAGATATGTCACATTCATGCTTGTATTCCAGCAGGCCTAGTCCAGTCCTGGGTCATTAAGACTGTTGTCGTTGTTATTGTTTAATGTTTACTTTCATTTTTGAGAGAGTGTGTGGGTAGGGGGCGGATAGAGAGGGGGACAGGGGATCTGAAGTGGGTTCTGTGCTGACAGCAGCGAGCCTGACGCAGGACTCGAACTCACCAACTGTTAGATCATGACTTGGGCCAAAGCTGGATGCTAACCTGGCTCAACCACCCAGGCGCCCTCATTAAGACTCTTCTTTAAATGAACGAGCACAATATTCAAACCTGTTGGTGGACCATAACTTATTAGCCTGTTTCTAAATTTCACTGTATAATTTGTGCTGCCATGAAATCTATATTACAAATTACATTGATTTCATCGGGGTTATTTGGGGGGTAAATATACCTAGGTAAAATGATTCAGGAAGTATAAACATTTTTATAGAGAACTGCTTATTGCTTACTCACTCTCCAGAAATTTGGAATCTAGAATTTATAATTCCACCAGCTATTTTTAGGTGTGCCTATTTCATCAGAGTATCTTCAGAGCTTTGTTTTTGTTTTAATCCTTTAAAAGTGTATTTATAGGGGACCAATGGGAGCCATGGTTGATGAATGATGAATTGCTCCAGGATTATCATAGGGATTTTGAGGTTTTGACTCCTGGAGCCCTGCTAAAGTTTATTAGTGCTCTGGGACATTACAGAAGCTTCTATCATTGGAATGGAGTGGCTTCTTTCAATCTAATGGATGGAATTTGGCCTAGGAAAAACAAAGTTGGCTCGCTTTGTGTTCCTATTCCATTCTTTTATTTCTTTTATTTTAGAGACAGAGCGTGCAAGCAGGGGAGAGGGGAGGAGAGAGGGAGAGAGAGAATCTTAAGCAGGATCCACGCTCAGTGCAGAGCCGGAAGCAGAGCTCAGTCCCACCACCCTGGGATCATGACCTGAACCAAAATCCAGAGTCCGATGCTCAACGGACTGAGCCACCCAAGCGCCCTCTAACCCATCGTCTTAGGTTAGGTTGTTCAGCACCTGTAACTGTCTCCCCAGCCCTCCCCTACCATCCCCATGTCTGGGGTACTCAGTTGTCTTTCTGCAGAGGCAAGCCACTTTTATTAATTGACAAATGATTGACCATAGCTCAGAAGTGCCAGCTTCCTTCTGAGGGATCGGAGCTTAAAGACAAAACAAAATGCAACCAAATGGGAATGTGAACCTTGCTGTGTGATTCTGCCCCCTGAAGGGATGGGAGCTAAGAGGGAAGACCGGTTATTCTGGTTCTTCCTGGCCCAACGCCATTGGCAGGTCTGCAGGCCCAGCCTGAGAGGCAGCAGAATAAACAAGGGCCCCCTTCAGTTTGTATCTGAACAACTGGGGTATATCCTGGAGTTTGGCAGTGGGAGCGGCAGAATACTCAGCAGCAGATTCTGAAGCCCAGTTCTTGACAAGCAGCAAATGGTGATCATGGTGGTGGAATTGCTAATAATAACAGAAGCAGAATAACTGTCCAAACCACCATCAAGGCTTCTCTGGGTCAACACAACTGTCTTTTCCCAGAAAGCCTTCGAACCTTGCCCTGTTTCTATCCTTATATCACAGTAACCTAACAAGTAACTCTTGGGTTTTATTATCTTCCAATGGATTTCCCCCCAACCTAGCAGAAAATCGGAACCCCTTCCTGTGGACCAGAGGGCCTTTCCCAAGCTCCCTTGCCTCTCCCTCTTGCTCCAGGCACAATGGCCACCATTCACCTCCTGAATCACACCAGGTTCATGCCCTCTCCTCATCCCCACTTTGCACCAGCCCTTCTATCCGGCTAACAGCCCTACAGCTGCTTCCTGCTCAGGCCTCTGCTCACGTGGTATCACCCCAGAGAAGCCTTTCCAGTAACGCTCCATCACACCCACACCTGCCTGCTACGGGTTCTCATCACTGGAACACACAGTGTCTTCTACTCACATTTGGTGTTCACAACTCCGAGCAGAATATCTTGCACCCAGTGCACTTTGAATCCTTCCAAGCCTGGGAAGCAGGTAGTATTGTTTCTGTTTTTCAAATGAGTCTTCAAGAGATGGCCCAAGGTTGCATGCATTGCTTTAAGTATTCAAACCAAAATTCAAATCCAGGCTTCTTCCACTCTCAGGGCCATACTGATTTTGGTGACCCAGGGTGTCCTCAGGCTCCGTGTCCTCAGATTCACTCAAACAGCCAACCAACTCACTTATAACTCAGCCTGATTTCTTGCTAAACTGGTTTCCAGTGCACACTGCATTCAAGGAAAGATGTGGAAAGGACTAAATGCAAAACAAAGGAAAGTAAGATGAGCCGAATATGTACTGGTGGCTTCATGCAACAACTATACTTAGAGGTTAAAGACCTCAATTATGTAAGCTGATTGATAAGAGTCTTAATTATTCATGGGCTGTGTCCTTTTGGCAACTGGGGAATGCTTAAGGTTGCTTAAAATTACCAAACCATTTCCTTTTGTTTTCAAGATAGACATGTTACCATTAACTGATATGAATGAATAAACAACATGTAGTCTATCCATACAGTGTTCAACACAATGGAACAGTATAAAAAGTATAAAAAGATTGAAGCACTCATAACACCCTATGGTGTGTATGAACCTCAGAAACACTGCGCTGAGTGAAAGCTGGACAGAAGGGGCAACATGTTCTGTGATTCCATTTACATGAAATATCCTGAACAGGGAAATCCAGAGAGACTCAGAACAGATTCATGGGTAGCAGGGGCTGGGGACCCTGACTGCAAAAGGCCGATTTCCTTTCTGGGGAGCTCCAAACGTTCCGGGATTAGACAGTGCTGATGACTGCACAACACTGTGGATGTACCAAATGCGCCAAATTGTACCCTCCAGAATGGTTAAAATGGTAGGTTTCATGTTAGGTGTATTTTACAATTTAAAAATCATCCATGAGTTAGAAAATGATTAAGTTGTACTTCCCAACTACTTTTTGAAATATGCTGAACTCTGGCAAGTTTAATTCAAAAGTGGTTGAAACACCAATGTACTAAATAAAAATTAGAATTATGGAATGCCCAGGTTTTTTTTTTTTTTAAAGCCCAGGTCAAGTGCAACTCGATGAGAAGTAGCTAGCCTGGTCGTGACCATGAGGGCAGGGAGGGCATGCTCAGGGTGTGAGGGCTGCCAGCTGGGCTCCAGGAATCTGCTTCTGCTTCTGGCTCTTCAGGACACAAAAGCGAGTGGCACACTAAAGATGGCTCCTGGGGACATAAATGGGCACTTCCTGCGGGCCGGCCCTTGATGCTACCAGCTCTCCTTTTGGAGCCCAGATTTACCCACTGAGCTGCCTCCACGTTCATTTGGACGGGAACGTAGAACAGGATTTCACCTGCTTACAGTCTTGTCTTTGCAAGAGCTGGCGTAGTTCCACAACAAATGGACTCAAGAATCCATACGCACAACTATTAGAGAATCGGAGAGTCGGAGAAGTTCCAAACTGGCTTTCAGGGCCCTGGCGCCACAGGCTCTGGATGGTGACGTCACTTGATGCTTTGCTCACTCCAGGGTCTGCTGCCAGCCCCTTCAGCATGTCTGTCACTGTCCTACTCAGATGTAGTTATTACCGCCACTGCACAGCTCTGCTCCCACTGCTCACCCACCCAACAACCTCTCCTGCCTTCATGCTGAAATCCTGTCCTTCCTCAAGGTCCAACTCAAGCCCTACTTTACTTAGGAGTTACACCATAGCATTTAATTTTTCCCCCCCTTTTTTCATGTTTACTTATTCTTGAGAAAGAGAGAGAGAGTAGGGAGGAGGGGCAGAAAGACAGAAGGACAGAAGATCTGAAGTGCGGGTCTCGAACTCGTGAACTGTAGATCATGACTTGAGCCGAAGTAAGATGCTCAACCAATTGAGCCATCTAGGCATCCCTATACTGTAGCATTTTTGCATTTTGGTGCTGTGCTTGGGAATTTTATCTCCTCCAGCCAGATAGCAGGTTCTCTGTGATGACCAGACCTCTCTTTAAACTGCGGGCTGCCCCACAGTCGTACACAGCCTTCACTGCCTGCCAGGCACCTTCCCTTCTTCTTTTTTCTTTTTTTTTTTTTTAAATTTTTAATGTTTTATTTATTTCTAGGAGAGAGAGAGAGAGACAGCGTGAGCAGGGGAGGGTCAGAGAGAGTCACAGTGAAACAGGCTCCAGGCTCTGAGCTGGCAGTCAGCACAGAGCCCGACGCGGGGCTCGAACCCACGAACCGCGAGATCATGACCTAAGCGAAAGTCGGACGCTTAACCGACTAAGCCACCCAGGTGCCCCAGGCACCTTCCCTTCTATTCTGCTAACCCCGTGGTCCTCCTTTGCTGGGTAAATCTGTCAGCGATTGGCTCAGGGCGAGATGTGTGAGTTTCAGGAGACACAGGCGATCTATCACTCCTGGGGCTTTTGCTAGAGCTGCCGGGAAGAGGTCTTCTTTCTTCAGGAGCTGGTAAGCTAATAGCCTCTGGGGACCCTTGTAGCTGACTCTTGGGATAAAGCCATACAGAGGAGAGCAGAGGCAGGCGATGGAGCAGACTGGCACTGTCGGAGGCTCTGGATTGTGACGGCACTCGCTGCTAGCTAGCACCTTCTCAGTTGTGAGCACCATCAACTCTCCTTCTTCCTTCTGGGTGGTTGCTGCCACTGGAGAAACACTAATGCACCTTCCAGCATCTACTGTGGGCACGGGGTAGGCACAAAAGTAACATTGGTGACTTGCCGGTTTGTTTTGTTTGCAGCTACGTCTAGCGTAGTGAAGCGGGATGTTTTTTGCATTAAAAATTGGTATTGTGGAAAAAAAGAAAAAATTAAAAAAAAACATTAAAAACATTTTTAAAAAATTAAAAAAGTTATTATTGTGGTAAAATACACATAACATTCACCATTTTAATCATTTTAAGTGTAGAGTTCAGTGGCATTAAGTACATTCATATTGCTGCACAACCATCACCACTACCTGTTTCCAGAACTTCATCATCCCAAGCAGAAACTATACCCATGAAACACTACGCCCCTGTTCTTTCCTCCCCCAACCCCTGGCAACCATTATTTCACCTTCAGTACCTATGCATGGGATTACTCTAGGTATTTCATATAAGCGGAACCATACGATAGTTACTATTATTGTGACTGGCTTATTTCACTTAACATAATGGCCTCAAGATTCGTGCAGGCGGCAGGCGGCACGTGCCACAATTTCCTTCCTAAGGCTGAACAGTACCCAGTGAATGTGTAGACCACATCTTGTTTATCATTCGTTCACCGATTTGGCATTCAGGTTGTTTTCCACCGTTTGGCTTTGTGGATAATGCTGCCATGAACATGGGTGGACAGGTGTCTGTTCGAGTCCCAGCTTTCAGTTGTTCTGGGCCTGCCACCACAACTGCCGGATCGCAGATGATCCTGCTGAACTTCAGAACCCGCTGTTTTCCACGGTGGCTGCACCATTCTGTAATCCCCAGCACCAGGGTTCTAGCACCCCCACGTCCTCACCAACAGTTGGTATTTTCCATTTGGGGGGAAAATATTTAGCTTAAAGATGGGCACAGAACTTACTCTGTTAGCCAGTCTAGAGAAGAACAGCACCGTCAGGTCAAAAGAACACCGAGGCCGGAAGCTTCGGCCCGATGTAGTTCTTACCCTCTTTGGTAGCCTCACCGCTTTGTAAACCCTACTCGGTCACTTGCGGACAGGCTGGGCTACATCTTACGAGGCAACACCGTCCCAGCGATTGGCCCCTCACGCTTTCCCAAAGAGGGGTAAGAGAGAGAGGCCGGACACATTCTGACTCATGGGTAAGTTTCCTCACACCTGCCACCATATTTTCCACAAGAACGAAGGTGCCCTTCATCAACCTCAGAATGCTCTTACAGAGAACAGGGAAGCTGTGGCATAGCACACACACGCAGTGTATCCCCAGGGAGATGTGCTGGCAGCTGTTGCCTTTTTTACATGACCTCCCCCTTCACTCCTTCCCCTGGCTATGGAAAACCATCAGCTTGAGCCCTTAGGAAGGGATGGAGGGCACGTGAAATACAAGGTCCCGGAAGAGGCTGCCATCTTGTAAAGGCTTTATTTGTACTTCATCATTGTCTCATACAGACTCCGAGGCACCATCCTTTGATCCAGTTTGGTACCCTCCTGACTTTTTGTAGTGCTTTTCGTTAAACAAGAAAATTTTGAGTAAACACTGTATACTGCCAGTTCATCTTTAACAATAATTTAAAAATGCCATTGCCGTTGTATCTCGGTGCAAGAGGACAACGATCAAAGTACAGTACGAGGAATTCACAACATGTTACGGTGGGACAGATGACTCACACTTACGCGTTGGTTGAGACCACACAGCAGTATGTACATGCACCCCAGTGCTTCGAACCCGAAGACGTGCAAGTCGAGTAGAGTATGTGGATTATATAGCGAATTTGGTAAGCCCAGCTGAGGACTCTGTACCTTTGCAAAAATGCTGACGTGTACCCCCTCCTGTAGAGAGGACATCTGTCTTGTCGACTAGCTTCATGGCTTTTTCACTACAAAAAGTTCACTGAATCAGACAGTCCGAAGCATTTCAAAAATTCTTAAAAAACAAGAACACTGACAAAATAATATTAACTTAAAACACTCTAATTCAACGTGGAAATAAACCAAACCAAAACGTAACAGTGCAAATTTAACAGAGAGGCAGTCAGTATTGAGCTCAAGGGTGTTCAGAATCTCTTAAAATGTACATCTTTAAAATTTTTATTTTTTTAAATTTATTTATATCTTACCTAGCTTTTTTATTTGTTTAATATACCGTGTGTAAAAAAGATGGAGACAAAAATAGTTTTCTGAGCTATGAAAAATTAAGTTATTACAGGCACGTTTACGGTTTCGTTCTAGAAACATCTCAGGTTCACAGGTTGGACATTCAGCAGCTGTGTGTGTTTTAAAAAACATTCTTTGACCTTGGGAAAGCTGCATCTCTCCTTGTGGGCGGAGCTTGGTTGATGACGATGGTGTGGTTATGCAA
This sequence comes from Proteles cristata cristata, assembly GCA_017311185.1. Lineage (NCBI taxonomy): Eukaryota > Metazoa > Chordata > Mammalia > Carnivora > Hyaenidae > Proteles > Proteles cristata. The sequence continues at coordinate 61,899 of JAESUZ010001855.1, read as the reverse complement.
ATTACAGGGACTCATTCCCCCGATGATCCATGCAAACTTGCACTCTCGTCACAGGTGCGTCTTCTCCCCGGGCGGCTCTTCGTCTCCGAGCTCCTCCAAGGAGGCTGGGTCTCCGGGTGACTGAGCCGCTGAGGCAGTGGGGGAATGTGAGGCCCAACGGGACGGAGGGCGACGGTTTGCTGGTCTCTCGGGCCTGGAGAAGCAGGGTTCTAGGGATGGAGCTAGTGCGGAACAAGGTAGTTCCTTCAGAGTCGAGAAAGAAAAAGACATGGTTACTCAGACTGACAACGCACTGGCGGGGTGACTCTTCTCCAACACTTCTCAACAGACTCGAGTTAAATGCAATGGACCAGGGGAAACTTCGGAAAGTTATAGTTTCCTGGGGGAGGATAACTTTAAATGGTAAGTGAAAAATTCAACACGGATGATCAATGACACAGTAATGAGAACATAGCAAATTATGATCAAAATATGGCAATGCCATGAGATGGGTGTGTTTACGCAGCATCTTCAGAATTGGGCTGGAGCCTATGGATGGTGGGGAAAGCCATAGGCCACCTGGTCCTATCCGGACTCAGCTGACCCCAACCTTTTGGAGCTCCTGAAGGATCTGTTAGCCACACTGACCCGACCCTAAGAGGCCAGCCTCCCTGTGCTTTGGTCTGTTGGAGGCCCATTAAGAGACCGATGACTTATCCAGCTGTATTACAACAAGACTCACCTCAAAACGAACTCTGCTATTGTAATAAACAATTGGGAATAACCCAATAGACTGGCAGTGGGTTCAACAAACTCCCACGGGAGAAACACTGCAGGCAGAAATTTTAACTTCGGTCTAGTTTTCTCTAATGGCTGTTCCTTGCTGCAGCATTTAAAAAAGTGGAATCAGAGTGTGCCTGTGCTCTGTTACAGGCATCCCCCGCCCTCGGAGAACAGATAACGCAGGACACACTCAACCATGGTGCACACTCCCTATACTTCTTCTCCAGGGCGGCCGTTCCTTTTCTGGTGTTAACGAACATGGAGCTGCTTGTCCCCAGTCTGCAGCATGGGAGACAAGGATGCCCAAACTTGGAATATGCTGGCGCACGGAAAGGCGGTGATGGCGTGAGGAAACCGTGAGTTCCAGAGGGTGGAACCTGTCCGCCCAAGTGACACTCACACAAGAAAAAGCTGAGATGGCAAACCACTGTGATGAAGAATGACAGAGAACACAGACTCTCAGAGCCAGTCAGGAAAGGCGTTGGAGGATTGACAGAGATGTGACAAGCAAGTGCAGAGGCCAGGATGAGGACGGTTAAATCCGCGGAGCAGGGGAGGGACAGCGGAGAAGAGACTGGTGCGCTATGTAGATGGGCAACGTGAGGAGGAGGGGGCAGAGAGGAGGCGGAGCACCAGCCTGGTGCTTCTGGAAGAGCGATGGAGTGAGGTGGTCCCTGCCTCCCTGCGGGCTCGGCAGAAAATGGCGTTAACTCTGGAGGCTACTCCTAGACATTCCCTGCTTCTTTGTGATGGCAAGTTATAGGATAGGATGGGGATGCCTTGATTAGCAAAGCGCTATGGTGATGGGAGCCATGGCAACCAGAAAGACCTCGCCCACGAAACTGGCCTGAAATAGCTGAAATGCAAACTAGGCAGGGTGAGCTGTCCTTAGCTCACCTCAGCCCCGTGCACAGGGGTAGGTGGGAAGGAATGCGTGGCTTGGGAAATCTGCTACTGATTTGTCTTTTTGTGTCTCTGCTCCTGGTACCATAAGAGTTGTGTGTTTGAGTATTGTTTAGTATAGTGTATTGTGTATGTATGTTGTAGGTATGGCATCGTGTTGTGTATGAGTGTTGTGTTGTAAGTGCTGTATATCCGTGTATGTTGTGTTGTATGTGCTGTACATGTTCTGTGTGTGTCGTGTTGTATGTGCCGTGTGTATGTATGTTGTATATGATGTGTACACATGTATGTTGTGTATATGTGCATTGTGTCATCTTGTATATGAATGTTGTGTGCTGTGCATGAGTATGAGTGTGTTATGTGTGTTCTACGTGGGGCGGCTGTGTTGAATACTGGTATGGCCGCTGCTAGTTTTTTTCCGACACCACTGCAGCCCGTTTCCAGACGGCTGGTGCCGAACCAGAACAGGCTTTTTATTAGACGGCGTGGCGCCACTAGCATCTGGTCGCGAGTCCCTACAGGAAGGGGAGCTCCTACAGGAACTCGGGCGACCACGAATGAACTCTCTCTTATAACATGCCGGCACATAAAAGCAAACGATCCTGTCCTTCTCAGAGAGGCCCCTGCCTGGGCTATGTGGCCTTTTATGTTTGGAGCACCCTTTTAGTCTTTGAGAGCCAATTGCACTTAAGGATTTAGCCCTCGGAGTGCTCGAGTCAGGCCCTGAAGGCAATTCCATGAGACCATTTTTTTTTTTGGAGCAAGCGATGGCTTTGTTGTTGAGTCATCCTATAAATATTAATTGAGCACTTACTATGTCACCTATGGTGACCACTTGGCAAGGACAAGATACATTTGGATTTATTCCTTCTGTAGTGGTTATAGAAAAAAGAGAGAAAAGCCTCATCCACATTATGGTCGCCCCTCATTTTGGCATCTGGTCATGTACGTGTGCCTGGTAAATGCTGGCGAGCAGAGGCAGGCCGACTGGGAAAAAAACTTGTCTCACTGACCCCCGCGGCTTAGGCCCCTGTGCTGGAGACAGTGCCCTCCCCAGTGTCCCTGCACCCCTCTGGAAGCCAACGGGCTGCAAACTGCGCGGGATGGCGGAAATCTCAGCAGCATCCCTGTAAGCGACCTTCACAGCGAGCAGTCGGCACTGTCTAGGCCCTGCCAGTCTGTCCCGGAAGGGGGCGGCATTCCAGGCCAGCACAGGCGGTGGGCTCTACCGACAGGGAACATCTACCCAGCACGATCTGGCCTTGTTTCTGAGTGTCAGATACCAACCCCGAGTTACACGAATGGCCTTTCCAGACGGTGTGCAGAGAAGGTAGGAAGCACTTACGGCGTGAGGCAGGCAGGCCTAGAGTCCCCAGGGGGCAGTTAGTAAGACAGTTTGGTTCTGGACAGAACAGACAGAGAAAAGAAAAGAAAAGCAAGTAGGTTGGAAAGTATTTTTTTTTTTTTTAAAAAGAAGAACAGTAAAGGTTTCAAGTCAACAAGCCCGGTGACAGTTCCAGGGACAGCTATCAGGAGAAACGTGAGGGCTGCAGAAGCGGACAGGCGCACTCGCAGGTACACACGCCTCTGCGTGGGTCTAGTCGGTCCAGAGCGCAGAGGGACCCTCACTATGGAACAGCAACAGACGTCTCCCTCCTTTCTGCTCTTCCCTGATCTGCCCTTCAGCATTGCACATTTCCGACACCCTCTGGTGCACAGAGGGATAGAAGTCGTGCGACTGTTACTTGAAACCGAGCACTAACTGCTGTTTGTTTCAGTCACACTGGACACGTGACCACTGCTCACACTGAAGATTTCCACTAGACACGGGAGGGAAGAACAGCACTGCGTTTCCAGATTATTCTTTTCCTTCACACCAGAACACGATCCCCTCTCTGCTTCTCTGCAAGGTAGAACTGGAAACACGGCTTCAAGAGAGAAAGAGGACCAATAGAGGCACTTGGGTGGCTTGATCGGTTGGGTGTCTGACCTCAGCTTGGGTCATGATCTCATGGTCCGTGGGTTTGAGCCCCGCATTGGGTTCTGTGCTGTCGTAACAGCTCAGAGCCTGGAATCTGCTTCAGATTCTGTGTCTCTCTCTCTCTCTCTGCCACTCCCCCGCTCGTGCTCTGTCTCTCTCACAAGAGATAAATATTTTTTAAAAATGTTAAAAAAAATCAATATTAAAAGAGGGAAAATAGAGCCACGGAGCGGAAGCAAGAAAAGAAAGGGAGGTTTCCCATTATGCCTCTGGCTGGGGATGCCCATGTCATCTCCCTCCCGCGTGCAGGCGTCTGAGGGAACATTCAGGGAAGGGTCCACAACAAGAGCACTCAGGGCAGGTAGGACAATCAGCATTAGTCCTGGCAATTTGGGAATGAAAGCCCAGAACTACTTATTACATAATTTATGGAGTGATGGAAAGGGGTTTCCAACGGGTCTAATATAGTAAGTCAATTCAGACAAGGACTAATCCCACTGGAATCTAGAACAAGCAAAATTCCCACAGTAAAGGGAAAAAGAGCCCACGACATTTAATCTCTGCCAGTGAGTGTTCCACACAGGTTCCAAATCCCCGAAAATGTGCTGTGCTCTCTACCAACTGGCCCATCATCTCTTTGGTAGCAACCTCAGTCACTGAGAAGAAAATCTAATAGGCACTTTATAGAGGACCAAAGTGGCAAGGGGAGGGCACAGCTGTGCTGATAAAATGATTTTCATGCCTTTGAGCTGTGATTTACCCATTAAGCACTTGTCTTTTTTTTTTTTTAATTTTTTTTTTAATGTTTTATTTATTTCTAGGAGAGAGATAGAAACAGCATGAGCAGGGGAGGGTCAGAGAGAGAGGGAATCACAGACTCTGAAACAGGCTCCAGGCTCTGAACTGGCAGTCAGCACAGAGCCCGATGCGGGGCTCGAACCCACGAACCGCGAGATCATGACCCAAGCGAAAGTCGGACGCTTAACCGACTAAGCCACCCAGGCGCCCCAAGCACTTGTCTTTCTATTGCCATAGATTGCTTGGAGCAGTCACTGCAACTCAAAGCCCTTTTTGGTTCCTAAAAATTAATTTCCAGTTACTAATATTAATGGACGCTACAGACACATCCAGCTAATGCTTTGGGACAGAGCCCCTATTTCGACTGGCTCCTCCAGAGTCCTAAGAAGGTAAGACATTCACACAAATAAATCCTCTGCAGTAGTGAGTCAGAGTCACTTACCTGAGGGCCCTGGAGGGATGGGGGTAACAAAAGCCCACAGCAGATCCCATTTGTCACCTGAGGACACTCAACCAAGGGATCTGTTCTTCTCAGAGCATGCCAGGAACTATCACGGACACTCATATGCTGGGAACATGGCCGATATACGATCAATATTGGGTTGAGTGAAAGGCATTGCCATTTCTGTAGGTGGCTGGCAATTTGATGTGGTTTGACCTACCTTAGATTTAAGCTCTACATTCTGAATTGAATACTCCTTGGTGAGATAGACTGGGAACCATCATTCTCCACCCAGGGGGAAATGTGGGGCTGTAGGTGATACAGGAGTTACAGTGCCCCCTCTCCTCGCCTGGGAAGCCAGGGCTGCCTGGGCTACGGCAGGAGAGCAGTGGGGCGGCCCAGGGAGTGTATTTCTCTCCTCTCCGACCCTTGTCATCTGCAGGGGCTGCCTTGCTTGGAGAATGGTTATGGGTATCTGGATTGCACAGGTGTGGAGTCCGTGTGGAGTCCGTCCATCTGGGCTGGTGTGAGTCAGCCTCACCCTCAAGTCTACACGTGAGATCACTGGCCAAACAGTGTCTGACTGAGGGCAGGGGGCACGTGCTTCCTCACGGCATGAGGCTGGCGCCTTCACCCCTCCAGTCCCAACATTACTGTCAGGCTTTGTTTTGTTTTGTTCATTCATGAAGTGGAAATGAGGATTGTTTTTTACAGTGGTATGGTATGGACATACCGCATGTGTATATGCATCAGAACAAAAATCAGGGGCGCCTGGGTGGCCCAGTAAGTGAAGTGTCTGACTGTTGATTTTGGCTCAGGTCATGATCTATGATGTAGGAGTTTAAGACCCATGTCAGGCTCTGCACTGAGCGTGGAGCCTGCTTGGGATTCTCTCTCCCTCTCTCCCTCTGCCCCTGCCCTGCTCTCTCTCACTCTTTCTCTATCACACACACACACACACACACACACACACACACACACACACACACACACACACATTCTCTCTCTCTCCCTCTCCCTCCCTCAAAAAAAAAAAGCTTAAATAGAAAAGGACAATATTCAGGGGTGCCTGGGTGGCTCAGTTGGTTGAGCGTCTGCCTTCGGCTCAGGCCATGATCTCACGGTTTGTGAGTTTGAGCCCCAGGTCAGGCTCTGTGCTGATAGCAGACAGCCTGGAGCCTGCTTCGGATTCTGTATCTCCCTCTCTCTCTGACCCTCCACTGCTTACACTCTGTCTCTCAAAAATAAATAAATATTAAAAAATTTAAAAAAAAGAACAAAATTCAAGGTTGACTGATTGGTGAGTGTTAAGGGGGATGTAATAATAATTGCATAATAAGAACAGGTGACAATATGTGTGGTCATATATAATGTGATGATAATATGTGAGCAAAAGGGGAATAGTAATAATCACATTGCCTGAAGGCAGGATTTTGATCTTATCCATCTGCCTCACCTGGTTATTGCTGGGGAGATTCATGGTCGCAGAGGGCATGGAATTTGGGGGAGTACAGAAGACTACTATTCTATACTGAAGCCAGCACTGGAATCCAGACATTCTCAAATGTTCCTGCTGAGGAATGTTCTATCACTCACACTACCACACCCTCTCTGGCACACCTTTTGTGTTATCACAGATAAAGATCTGGATGGAGCACAGACTTCACACACGCACAAATCTAGGACACAAATTCACACAGAGAAAGAGGGCGAATTGTAACCCCACGTGAAGAACCCGCGAGCATCCATCACTTAGGTCAGACGAGAAAACCTAAATCAAACCCTCAGCTATGTCTTTAAGAAAAGTTCATTTTATTGTCCTCAGTGGTCTTCTGAGGACAATAAAATGAACTTTTCTTTAGAAGTAGCTCAGGGCTTGTGTGTCTGTCTATTCCAGTCTCCCATAAACTCTGTATCTTCCGAGCTCATAAGAGCCTGTTATGGACAAAGATTCTTGAAATTGGAGGACCTAGCACAATCCCCGGCTTACACGTGTTTTCCTGGCATTTAAACAGAAGAGCTGGTAGGGTGAGGGTTGGAATACTCAGCCTCATTACCTCGATGGACCCTGGTTCAGCTCTGACCGTATCTCCCATGTGGCTGTCACTGTTAAGACCGGGGGGCCCGTGGGGGGCCTGTCTCCTCTCCTCCTTTAAGGCATGCTCCAACAGCTTCTTGTGGAGGATCCGAGCTACGTTCTCCGTGAGCGTGTAGCCAGGGGGAGCGGATAAGTCCTGCCTCAAGGGCGTGCCCTCTCCTCCGTCCTCCCTCCACGTCTCTGAGCCAGCCCCGATGGGGCTCGGCGACCGTCCCCGGGAACTGGGGCCGGTGTCCTGGCCTGGGCCCAGCTCCGGCCGAGGTTCTGCTGAGCGAGACCGACTCCCGGCCCGCGTCCCCTTCTGGAAGGGGTCCTGCACCACGGGGCTGTGGTCGATGATGTTGAAGAGGCTGGAGAGGCCATCGTTGATGGCGGTGTGCACGGGGCTCTCCCTTGTGGTGGTGGAGCGGGCCCAAGCCGACTCGCTGCACCCCTTGGGGGCCAGCCCCAGAGAGGCCCTGCTGTTTGGCTGCTCGGCTTTGGGGAGGGGCTTCCTCTGCAGCTTGGGAGACCCGTACTTAGGGGAGCAGCATGTGCGTTCGAACTTGGCCTGCACCTTCTCGATGGCGGGAGCCACCTGCCTGCTCCTAAGGCCGCGGGAAGGAGATGACGCGGGCGTGGCGCCACCCCCCGCCTTTGGCGTGAGACACTTGTGGGGGCTGCTGGTGACGGCGCTGCTGCGCAGGGCTTCGGTCTGCAGACCAACGTTGATGGTCTGGACGGTCTGTGTCCCTGTCGTCCGGGACCCGTTGGTCTGGCAGGCCATGTCCTTGAGAGGAGGCTTGGGGGGACCAGAGCACATGGCGTTCCTGACAGAGAAGGCCACCTCCTTCATGTCATCACTCATGTTCTTGGACATCTGTAGGCTGTGCAGGGGGGAGGCAAAACCCAGGGGGGCGCAGAGGGCACTTTCGAGGGGCCGCAGCCCTCCTTCCACGTAGTCTCGGGGGTGCCTGGAGGGGGCACAGGGCCACCTGCTAAGCACGTGTTCTGAGGGGCCCCCCTTGGAGTCTCCAGTGCCCCCCCTGGCTCTGCTAGTGGGAAACGGGCACTCGGGCTCTGAGCGGCCCTTGGCCTCGCCGCCTGCCCCCGCGATGCTGTCCACCCTCCGGACCGCAGGCGGGCTGTGCAGCACCCGCACCCCGGCCTGCTCGGCGCACACGTGGCTCCGCAGAGGCTGTTTCTGGCAGTGCTCGGGGCTGGTCATGGTGTCTGTGGTCATGGTGACGCTAGTGGTGAGGTACCAGGAGGAGTCCGGGAAAGGCTCGGCGCTGGCCTCGTTCCCTGCCCGCCCCACCTCGGTCCTGTCTGCCCAGGGCTCTGGGGGATGCTCATCCCAGCTCTTGCTGTTGAACTCCTCGATGTACTTCAGGTCATCAGGAGACAGGGGCGGGGTGATGTCCTCCTTGCTGCCGGCAGCCGGCAGGCCCTTCTCCGGCAGGAAAGGAGAGACGTCCATCAGACGCTGGAACTCAGACATGGAGGACACGGACACAGCCCTGGGAAAAATGGGAGAGAAGGGGGTGCTGGCTGACCCGCTGTCCCCGGACCCCACGCGACACGTGTGTCCTGCCCACAGGACGGGTGCCTGCTGTGTGTCCGTCTCCACCTGAACGACTAGAACGCTCTCTAGCTGTTTGATGTTCTCCACTCCTGAGCTGCCCCTGTGGATGTTTAATGGACTTTTCATGGTTCTGGAATGGTTCCGGAAGCCTTGTGTGAGTCAGAATTTAATACAGGTGACCCTCAAACACTATGGGAACAAGTGGGAGGGAGGCAGGGCTCCAGGACCGTCAGCACTAAGCTCCAAACCCCTTTTGGAATGGTTTCGTTTTGGCCTGTGGATGCTCCACGGGAAGAAGGAAACGTGGATGATGAGTGCCTTCAATTCCTAACCTACCAGGAGTTTCCAGAGTTTTAGGCATGGGGCCAGGTACTTGTGGCGCGACAGGAACACAGCCCCGTCCTGATCCCAAGCCGGCCGCTGGTATACAGGCAGGGGGTGGACACCACAACATCCGGGCTATAATCCAAGGTCCTGCTCACCCACTGACCTCATTCTCTACTGGATGTACTTCTAGTGAAGCACAGCGGACCCCTGAACATCTGGAGGTTAGGGGATCCGGCTCTCATGCAGTCAAAAACCCATGTATAGGGGCGTCTGGGTGGCATAGTCGGTTAAGCGTCCGTCCGACTTTCGCTTAGGTCGTGACCTCGTGGTTCGTGGGTTCGAGCCCCGCTTCGGGCTCTGTGCTGACTGCCGGCTCAGAGCCTGGAGCCTGTTTCAGTCTGTGACTCCCTCTCTCTCTGACCCTCCCCTGCTCACACTGTGTCTCTCTCTCCTAGAAATAAATAAAAAAAACCTTAAAAAAAATTAAAAACAAAAAAACAAAAAACAAAACCCCCCCATGTATAACTTTGGACTCCCCCAAAACTTAACTAATAGCCTACTGTTGAACGAAGCCTTCTCGATTAACACATTTTGCATATGTTTTAAAGACTGTATTCTTATAATAAAGGAAACAACAGAAGAGAAGATGTTATTAAGAAAACCATGAGAGGCACCTGGGTGGCTCAGTTGGTTAAGGGTCGGACTTCAGCTCAGGTCATGAACTCGCCGTCTGTGAGCATGAGCCCTGCACGGGGCTCTGTGCTGACAGCTCAGAGCCTGGAGCCTGCTTCAGATTCTGTATTTCTCTCTGCCCTTCCCCCACGCATGCCTCTGTCTGTCTGTCTGTCTCTCTCAAAAGTAAATAAACATTAAAAAAAAAAAAGAAAAGAAAGCCATGAGGAAGAGAAAATACATTTACAGTAGTGTACTGTCTTTACTGGAAAAAATCCACAACTAAGTGGAGCCGTGTAGTTCAATCCATGTTGTTCAAGGCTCAACTGTATTCAGTGTAATCTGCAGAGGCCAAATGGAGGAAAGCAGGGAAGTGGACGGTGTGACAGGTGTGCACAGAATGTGCAAATACCACCAAGCAGAAATTCCATCTGGTTGGTCCCATCCAAATCCACCAGCAGGGCTCGGGTGTCCCTTCCCTGCCTGCCCCTTCCGTTAGGGCCAAGCCTGTTTTTTGTGAGGTGATGGGGATTCCAAAATGTTAAGACAGGAGGTTGCTGGAGTGCTCAGGCAGCTTGTCACACCCTCCACCTCCGAGGGCAAAGAAGTGGTGGCCAGGAAGGAGGTGTGGGGCTGGCCATGCCCCCCTGGTCAGAAATCCCTCCCGATGGGGCGGGGGGAGGGGAGGGAAGAAGTGCGCAGGCTCACTGCCTCTGCAGCCAGACCACTTCCTCATGGGACATACTCATATCCTCACACCCTGAACAGAAGTTAAAATCCCTAGGGTTCTAGACCAGCACAGGTGCTGTCAAGCGGGTCCCGGATGGAGAGTACGTGGGCCACTCCTCCGCAAAACCCATGAATGATGGTGAGGCCGGAGCCTGAAGGACAGAAACGTGCCTCAGCGGTTTTGGGTGATTTGGGACGAACAGATATGGGCCAAAATGGGAAGGAGACAGTAGTTCATGGACTTGAAGTTTACAGGAAAACCAGGGATGGAGAGATCTGGAAACTGCCCCGAGGAGACATTTCCTGTGGTGGAAATAGCATGCATTCATCTATAAAGAAAAAGCACGTGTGTGGGGCTGGGGGCAGGGGCTTGTGAACAGGAAACCTTTGTACTTTCCACACAGTTGTGTATTTTTGATGTCTAAATTTAAACAAATTTGCTTAGATGTATTGTTTCAGATACATCCTATCACATGTATGGCCTAATATGTATGATAAGTAACACCACCGACAGCACTCACTTTGTATTTACTTCAAAGTTTACTGTTGGGAAATCTCTTTTTTTTTTTTTTTTTTTGAAGTAGGCTCCACACCCAGTGAAGAGCCCAGTGAGGCAGTGAGGGGCTTGAACTCACGACCTTGAGATCAAGACCTGAGCTGAGATCAAGTGTCGGATGCTTAATTGACTGAGCCACGCAGGCACCCTGACTGCCAGGAAATATCTTAATAAATCCTCCTGGGAAAGCTTTAAGTGCACAGTATATAAAATGCCTCGCAGCACATCAAAAAAGAGTCTTTCGAGACTAAATGAGAAGAGAGGGGTTTCTGGGCTTTTCAGAACCCACTGAACACAACATTCCTTTATATACACAATACACAACTGTAACTGTTCTCACCATGACACTAACACCCACACAAGTACAGCATGTCTCCAGCTCTTCTGTGGTGAATGACATAAAATAACCATATTTATAGAATCAATCATAATAAAGCAACTACTTACTCAGAAGTCTTATTTTAAGTCATTTCGAAGACAGTGTTATATCATGACTGCAGTGACAAGACAGAGTTATAAGACCAAAAGATTTTCATTTCAGTAGCCTGACTAGTGTTGTTCATCAATCTTCCTTACCTTTGAAGATTTCCCTTGTGGTTTTCTTCTTCCTATAAAGGAGAAATAAGATCGTCTGAGTCAGTTAAAACAGGCTGCCTAGGCACCTGCGACTTGCTAAGTTTTGCTCTTCTTCCATAAGAAAATACCATTTAAAATGCACACCAAGGCCAAGTTTGGGTTGGGAGAGCTCAGCCCTTTGAACTACAATAATAAAAACCAGAACCCACAGGGTGATGAGCGATTGGAGCTCCCACAGTCCTGGAAGGAGCCTGTGTGTGTGTGTGTGTGTGTGTGTGTGTGTGTGTGTGTGTGTGTGTGTGTGTGTTTGGGTTAAGCCTCGCTGTAGAAGTTGATGCAACCTTCTTAGGTGTGAGTACTTTCTTGGTTGTAAGCATGGCCATTTGGAATCAGAGGTGAACTTACGACTTCTGCTCTGTACCAATCAATGTGGGGCCCCGGTCACTCTGGAGCTGGGACAGGGCAGGCTCCCCACCCCGGTCTGCTTTCTCTCTGCTGTGCGGCTACACCACGGGAGTTGCTGATAGATCAAACAGGGTGGCGTATTGGTGATGTCATGCCACCTGGCTACATGCTGCTGAGAAGGTACATGACCTCACAGACACCTAACTCAAGTATGACTGACCCACATTTCAACACCACTTGATGAGAACTCTTTGAAGTCTGGTAAGTGTTTGGGACAGGTTCAATGACAGGTACAGCAACTTTTAAACTGACCCACATGTAATGATTCCTAAAAACAAACCCGGTTTTAAAACCTAGTTGTTGAAAGGGTGTGGCCAGGAAAACCTAATGTTGCACGTGGAAATTTCAGCCCAGAGCTTAGCTCACAGATTTGCTGATCTAATTTACGCCTGGCTTCTCAGTGTTGGATTGTTTTTTCCCCTTTGCACAGAACAAGAATTTATAGCACGTCATTGTTCAGTGACACTTACATCTCCAAATGTGAGCACTTTCTTTAGAGCTGATTTTATTGTTACCAGCAAGTCGTTTGGAATCAGAAGGCTGCTACGATTTAAAGAGAGGTTGAAGACCTATGCTTCCCAGAATGAACTGTCTCCTGTGTGTTTTGCTGGACCTGCTCATGTGGGAGGGCCTGTCGTTCACAGAGGACACAGTCCTGTGTCTTCAAACCCCAGACGTGGTGGCAGAGTGCACTCGACCACAGCACATGCTGGGGGTCTGGGGTCAGGACCACCAAGCAAAGCTCTTAAGTGTGAACGTTTCATGTATACCCAACCCAGACACCGCCTCGTGCAAAGCCTTGGAGCCTGCAGACCAAATGGCCAGGTTTCCTGACAACCCCCACCCCGGTCCTGCATAAGTTAACTGGACCCCAAATCCCAAGCCGACCTGGGGGAGGCAGTTCCTGAACTCCCGCTGGGGCCCGCGGGCCAGAGGCTCCTCTGACTCCTCATCCAGGGACAAGGCGTCCAGGTAGAGATTTTCCCGTGCTGAACACCTGTCCGATTCCTTCAGCTTGGACAGCGGCCGGTCTTCAAATGGGGTGGAGTCTGTGTCTGCGCAGGGCCACACCCCCAAGGGGCGGGGCATGCGGGGGCTTCCCGGGTGGGCAAAGGGGCGGATGTTGCCTTCTTTTGGATCACAGAGGAAACTGCCGCTTCTCCGGGGGCTGTTCTCTTTCTGCAACTTGAGCGTTTTAAACATGAAAACAGTTAGCCTCACTTTTCTGTTGCTCTCCCTAAGGCCACTCTTTCTCCCCCATTTGGAATTACATTTGGGCCCATCGGAAAGACTGTGAGAAGTAAATGTTCTTAAAGGTCTGACCTCAATTTCAAAACTAACACAACATTACCGATGCTTTTTTTTAAAAAAAAATCACAATTTTTTCTGGACGGGAAAATCTGCATTAACCACACACACAAGCCAACTCCTTCTGACGAGAATATATATATATATATTCCTATGTGTAACTTGGCGTACTGCTCACAGGAAATTATACATTTATTTTAAAAAATTGAACACTGTTAAATGACATATTTAGAATTCCCTTTATACCTTTAGAACTTAAGGCACCCTCAATGGAAAACCATCAGTGATAGCGAATTTCTGAGGGTGAATTTGATTCTCCTAACCAGCAGGTTTCCTAATTATAATACTGTCTGTCATTTGGGATGGGACCCCTATATAAGGCAAGTGATCGAATTGGGTAGTACCACTGGGTGTCAAAAACAAACTTCCACTTCGCTTGAGGGGCTTATAGCTTAGCTATAAAGTCGATTAAAAATCTGATCTGACTGAAAAAAAAGAAAAATACCATATACTTTAGAGTCATATATATATATATATATATATATATATATATATTTTTTTTGCCTGACTTGGGAAACTCGAGAAGCAATAGTGGGGAACATGCAGGACCCCCTGGAGTTAGGGAGGCCCGAGTTGGAGCCATTGTGTTGTGGCTTGTGAAAAGGGGACAGCACAGCTTCCCGCAGTGGAGGCGAGCAGTGCAGGGGCCTTGCACCGGCAAGGAGAGCCCGCAGGCACTGGGCCCGCTGTACAGCTTACTGCTTGTCGCCAAGCCCACCACTGACCTCGCTCGGGCCTGGGAGCACTGATACACGTCTTGCCTATTTACGGCACTAGAACTAACCACGTGGAGCCGTTTAGGAAGGGGGCCAATGTGAAATCACAGGGAGGGGCAGAGAAATGGTGTGCAGAGCCGAGGCTCACTCCCTGGGGAAGCCCTAACTGATCGCTTCCCTCTGGACTTTCTGGAGCTTTCCTCACCGCCTTCCTTTCGAAACATGCGCAGAAAGCACAGCTGAGGCCTGAGGCTGTTTCCACCTACAGGACTCCGACTCTGCTGGGGTCTTTACTGGGTGACCCGCTCACATGCTCTAGCGTGTTGGCTGCTCTTCGGAACAAGAAAATTATCTCAAGGGCGAAAGTGACATTTGGACTTGTCAAAGAAGAAAGATTTTCAGTCCTCAAGTACGGGGGCGGTGCCAGGAAGTTCCAAAACTCCCTTGGAAGCATTAATTTATTTTTTTAGCAGCATATTTCACCAGCTACACCTCTGTGTCCTCATTGACGCTTTCATCCATGAGTGGGAGGTATATGTGGCCTTTGCATCGTCAGGAACAAAGCCACGTGAAAGAACAGGGACAAGGGACTTTTCCTCATTTTTAGTAATTTCTGAGGTGGTGGATTATCTTCATTTTCTGAGAAAGATGGAGATTCAAGTAGACAGAGCTTAAATGTTAGAGTCTGAGGATGGGTCACAGCTGAATTAAGGAACAAGCCCACCACTCTGGGCTTCAACTCCAGCCCCGCTGCTCTCAACTCTGAGACACAATTCTTCTCAGTTCTCTTAAAGATGTTAATGTTTTCTTAAAAAAAAAAAAAAAAAAAAAAAAAAAGCCAAAAACCAAAACCAAACAACAAGAAGGGAAAGCTTTTTATTATGTTCATCTAACGCATGTCAGCGCAATTTAGTTTCAACACATGATCATCTCTAAGCTATTTTGGGCGAGAATTAAAACGCAAGAATCACATTCAAAGCTGTAAATGTGCACCGAGGGTGTGTGTGAAGGGGAGGAAAGAATGACTAAGGAGGAGAGCTTTGAACCAGCACATTCTAACTCAGCAAAGTGGGGATTCAAAAATAAACCCAGGCCGCCAGGAGCAATGTATACTGAAGCCGGGAAGTGTTAGGTTTCCTAAAAATGAACTGGAATGGGTTGGCTGGAGGTTTCTGCTGTAAGATGCCTCTGGGGTGTTGTAATAGAATAATGGGTCCTTAAAAGGATCGGGTTTCCTAAGAGAGCCATTTCAAACCAGCCATCAGCACCTACTGTACTCAGAATCCTGCGGTATGAACAACTTTTAGCGCAAACAGAAAATGGAAAAGATTTGCATTTCGAGGAATACAGGAAACAATCACCCCTCAGCGGTGTCACCTCACCCAAACAGTCAAAAGAAAAAAAAGGTCACTCTGAACAGCGTTTAAAAGAACGGCCTTTCAAGGTTGTAGACGCAGCTGATTTAAGGAAGTTTCTGGAAGGAGAACGGAATGACACAGGGTCTTTCCTGTAGCTCTTCAGTACAGTGGCGGGTCCTGTATCATCTGCATGTTAACCGGGAACTGAATTCTAAGGAGAAATGTAGTGTGACTCCATAAAAGTTAACTATCTATCACCCAGTCAAAGCTGGACCCGGACAAGAGATGTGGATAAGACAGATGATATGTGTTATATGACCTTAATCACATTCCCACAGTCATCCATCATATAAAATGCCTCATGTGACACAGAAATTATGTCGGAATTTAATGACACCGGACGAGTATGAAGCATGTGTTCTGAAAGTGGAAAATGGATTTAGTGTTACTTCCTTCACCAACTGTGTTAGGGTGATCACAGTCAAGGTTACATGGCTCACCACATGATGAAGAATGTTCACTTCTATTTCTTGTTTATCTATGGAATGCGGGGCTAAAAGTTCAATGAAGGATAAACAAAATCTCCACACATACACACACTTCAGTCAATTTCCTTTTTTACGGAAAACACCTATAACTGCTTTATCCAATTTTCAGGATTGGGTACCAAGGCTTATAAAATCGTCTTTTAAGATGTTGCATATTTGGAGGAAAGGGCCAGATTTATTTTTGAAAGCCACAACCGCATATCTGAAGCATCATTCACTGGCAACAAATCCTTTTCTAAAAACAGCAGTGAGATCATTGCACAAAGCCGGTGGGACCCACCACACAGGTTTTGGGAACAGATGACGGCCTGGCACCCGTGTGTCTTGAATCCATTATGTTCAGAGATGTTAACCTTGGGGACCGAAGTTCTGAGGCTGTCAGCTTTGTAGAATTGCTGCAGTCTTGCATGGAATTTTGTCTTGCAGAATTGCATGGAACACTGACATGAGTCAGAAATGGGGTTCAGCACTTGTCCACTCTTATCTTTCAAAATACTGTTTCTTAAAATGGGGCGACTGCTCCTCCCTGGCCACGAACTCTTTTCAAAAGTTGAATGTCATCAGATGTCTTACTATTTTTTCTGTTACTAGGAGTTTTTCATTCCCAAACCCTAAAAGGCTTATTTAAATGACAGCCAGGGTGTGACTTCTAAAGAGCGTCAGTGACAAGACCAAGGAGCCCATGGCTAACAGGCAAAGGGGACCCCAGAGGGGACATGGCAGGGATCGTGACGGCCTTAGTGTGGTACAGGAGGGACACAAGTGAGCGCTCCTGGAGGGAAGGCCACAAGGAAACCTTGTGCCTGGAGTTACGGAGATAGTGGTTAACTGAAGCTGGATGTGATAAATCAATGACCATTTTGCAAGAACACCTGCTATTTTTGCCTTCACAATTTCCACCCAACAGCTGATCCAGCAGAGCACAGGCACACAAAGGATTTAATAAGGAAGATTCTTCTCAGATGATGCCTTTCTAGGCCAAACAGGAAGCGGTTACCTTTCCTTTGATAGAATTTGGGGAATTTTGAAAGGAGCCACATCAGATATCAGTATGGTGACTCAGTTGTGTGAGTAATCAAATCGAGGAAGAAGTTCTGCCCCTTTCTATCTGCAGTGTGCCTTTTTCTTTTTTTTTTTTTAAATTTTTTTTTTTTTTAATTTATTTCTGAAAGAGAGAGACAGCATGAGCAGGGGAGGGTCAGAGAGAGGGAGACACAGAATCTGAAACAGACTCCAGGCTCTGAGCTAGCTGTCAGCACAGAGCCTGATGCAGGGCTCGAACCCACGATCTGTGAGATCATGACCTGAGCCGAAGTCGGACGCTTAACCAACTGAGCCACCCAGGCCCAGTGTGCCTTTTTCTTAATGCTTTCTGAGCCAAGGGCTCCTGGGGTTTTTTTGGTTTTGTTTTTTTTTTTTTTTAGCTTGTTCATTTTCTCTTCCTCCCTGACAGTATATAGAAACTAACCCTGGCCATTGCACCTGCATAACACAGGTACCACATCTGGGGCTGACAGAGCACATTTTTCAAAAGGCTCCCACATAAATGCCGGCAGTATTTGTAATAGAGTAATAAGGTTCTTTTTCCTGAACTTGGTTTCTTATTGATTAATACATTTCCTTGAGGCCTCATAAATTTATAAGGGTGACTGGCTGAAAGAAATAAAAAAATACACATATGCTATGTAAAGATCCAGCCAGGGAAGAATTCCAAGCCTTCATCAGTTTAATGTGAAAATTTAATTTGTGCATCACTCAGGCATGATGGCAGCTATGCAAACTGTCCTAAGTCTGACGCAGTGAAGTGATTATCTGGAAGGTAGAAAAACAACTCCCCCTCCCCCACCGAATCCATCTGGGTGCTGGAATCATTTGTTTAGCTGAAAGTGGGGAGCTACCAGCTCCCTCCATGATGACGGTCCTACCTAATCACAGCTCAGCAAGATCCACAGCAGGTGCAAACAGCCTGATTTCCAAAACTTAATTCAGCAATTCCTTTCCTAATGGACAGCAATTCCATTCAAGTTGGAGCAGTCACTGTGACATCTTTAGTGTCCAAGCTTCAAAGGTAGTTTGCTTCTCGGCAGGAATCACCTTGTTAAGACCTGAAATAACCTCATCTTTCAAGTTTAGTCTTTACCTTCCTTTAAAAAGTTACCCCCCAGCCCTGACCACAGACATAGCACATATATACACATAAGGAGGTGACCCACAGGCTTTGGGATGAGAAGATCTGTATACTAACAGGGCCGAGTCTGGGTCTCCCGTGCTCGAAATTCTGCTATTTTTTTCCACTTCCTTCGGAAGCCTGTGAAACGTCCTGATGTAGTAAGGACCTCGCAATAGGCCGATTTATTTTCTCCCGAGGGCTCTGATTTCCAGGTCAGTTTAGTTGTGTGTGTACCCTCTTCCCTGTTCGCTGGTGCCCGGGTGCCCCCTTACCTGCTCTATTCTCCACAAGAGCTCCTTCTTCTGTCGCTCCCACTCCTGCCGGTCTCTGTCTAGACGGTCAAGGAGTTCCACCTTCTCTCGGTTCCAGTTCTTTTCGCTGTGATGCATCTGCCAGCGCAGGTCCATGACCAGGCCATGACTGTCGGCGAGGAGCTTCTGGTGTGTCTCCCTCTCCTTCTTGAAGGCCCCTTTGCTGTCGGTGGAGGAGCCTGGTTCTCCCAAGTTCTTCTCCGTCTTCTCTTCCAGCTGGCAAGGAGAAGAGACTCAGACCTTAATCCCTGGCCAGTCCTGTATTATCCATTTTTTGGCAGGGTCTGAAACATCCTTTCTCTCTTTCCCCATGTTTCCCACTCTTATTCATCTTCCAAGACTCATTCTAAGGGCCTTCATGACCACCCCCTCCCTGAAACCTCAGGCTGGGGTGTGTGCCCTGCACACGCCTACTCCCTGGTGGCACTGTGTATAGCCCTGGTGAGGCACTTAGCACACTATTTTAAGTTGGCACCCTTGTCTGGGTCTCCCACTGCATCGAGAGCCCCTTCAAGAAATATCTTCTTTGTTGGCATCTAGAACAAGGTCTCAGTTGGCAGGTAAGTGAAGGAATCACAAATTTGGGCATTGACACAATATGGCCTCCACTGGGATGAAATACTTAACTTTTGGTAGAATTCACTTGTTTTGCCTTTAAGCAGAAGAGAGTAAAGATGGGAGTATTATAAGTGATCTAGCCTCGGCCTGCGTTCATTGCTTCTGGGGCTGCCAATGTCTCAGAAACTTCTTCAATGACTTGGGCAGAAGATGAGTCTTTACCTAGTACCACCTGGCTTCTAGGTTTGAAGCCCTATTTTTATTTCTTGGTGTTTAGTGACTCTTCCAGAGGCTGTATGTGTAGCACACGTGTGGGTGGATGCCAGGTTTCTCTAAAACAAAGCTGAAATATTTTGAAACCGGCCTCATCTCAAAGATTAGGCCTCCTTCCTTTAGCTACACCTACACTTACATCTTTGAAAATATTTAGCTTTCTCCCCCACAAACATATTTTAAAATAGGTGTAAAGGCAGCTCACCAGAGAGCATCCTTATTCA
>JAESUZ010001855.1:0-40000 GCA_017311185.1 Proteles cristata cristata | reverse complement strand
ATCAATTATGATACCTGGATAATAAAAGCTTCATGAGCTCATCTCTTCCGATCGGACAGAAAATACTAAGTGCATCATGAGCTCCCAGACCATCTCTGGGCAATCTTGTTTGGTGCATTTATGAGGCAGGTAGAATCAAAGCTCTCTCAAGTCTTGTCTGGATGCAGACTGTCTCGACTTTGGAACACAGAACCTCTTACTCTCAGAGCCAATCCCTCCTGCTTGATAAAGCTCTCATGCCAAGGGCAGCAGGACACTACCTCATCCATCATGTGGAGAGTCAGTCGTGATCCTACAACCATCTAGTTAATCCCCTAAACACAAGTGCACATAGATAAAAATGGTCAGCCACATTTGGGAAGAATTTAAGATACTTTGGCTGTATGTTTGGATTTAAATAAAGTTGACTTTTAGAAACCCCTGGGGCGCCTGGGTGGCTCAGTCACAGTTAAGTCTCTGACTTTGGCTCAGGTCATGATCTCACCGGTCGTGATTTCGAGTCCCCGGGTAGGGCTCTGGGCTGACGGTTCAGAGCCTGCAGCCTGCTTCAGATTCTGTGTCTCCCTCTCTCTCTGCCTTTCTCCTGCTCATGAACACACAGACACTCTCACTCTCAAAAATAAAATAAAAACATTTAAAAAAAGAAAACAAAAGAGAAACTCCTTAACACAGGCAGATTTATTGCTGAAAACTCTCCAGTTTTCCCTGTAAGTTGTCTGAAGTTATACTATTATATGTGGTCGACTGTCAATTGGATAGAAAGGCCTATTTGTTAGCATTTATTCCTCTTTGATTTTTCTCCCCCTGAACACCAATTTTTACTTTAATAGCCCTGAGACTGAAGCCATGAAGAGTACAATTAACATTTGCAAGATTCAGCAACTAGAGAACCTTCTAAAAATCCTAAACATTCTGTCTAACCACCTGAATATAAGAAAATTACCACTACACTCAGCAAGCTGCTCAGGATGTATGTGCAACTATAATAAATAACTATAATAAATCAACTTGACACCAAAAGTATTTAAAAATTATATAAGCATAGGTGAGTGAGAAGAGTGTTGCAATATTTTATTTTTCAGAAACACACATCCTTCTGAGTATAGAATTTGTTTGAAAAATTTTATTTATACTTCATAGTAGATTCATTTGGGATTTTCATCTTTGGATCTTAAATTAAAAATATATATATATATATATATCACTACTTTTGGGCTCCTGGGTGGCTCAGTCATTTGAATGTCTGACTCCTGATTTTAGTTCACGTCATGATCCCAGAGGCGTGGGATTGAGAGAAAATTGGGGTTTTCTCTCTGTCTTTTTCTCTCTTTCCTTCTGCCTCTCTTCTCTACTCATGCTCTTGCTCACTTGCTCACAAACAAACAAACAAACAAACCAAGTAATCACTATTTTTTAAGTCTAAGTATTTTAGGCATAAAGTAATGGTAATAGGTTTGATCCAGACTGAGTAGTCATTTAATGCTCAGTGAAGAAAAAGCAGAAAACCATAAAATCAATTCTTGTATGTAATCAATAGGTCCCTGCGAGCCCCACTTTGTGAATGTAGTCGGCCTGTGGGGTTCTTAGGCCCGCACTAAATGGCTCTTTAAGACCAGAACTTTGTGGTCCTCGAAAGCAGGAGTTCATGACAGTCCTTTTGCAGACTGAAATTTTGGTTCCTCTGGATATAGGTGTTTTCTGGCATTAGCAAAGATCAGATTAAGTAAAATTAAGCCTTAATGTTTTCAGGCACATTTGGGTCAGAGTAATCAACATAATGTGTTATTAAAGCAGTATAATATTAATCATCACGGCATGAGTTCAAAAATTGCTTTGGGATGAAGGTGGCCAAAGAGGGCCAAAGAGTCCACAGAATCCATGTTATTGGTAGTTGTTATTATAATCACCCAGGAGCAGCATGTGATATGGCAAGAAGCCACACTAGCTCTCTGCCATTGGTGCACAACACCAACGATTGATGCCCAAGCAAAAATTTCTGAAGACCCAGATGGGCATGATGCTTCTAAACGTTTTCACAGCAAAACAACAACAACCACCAAAAAAACCCCACAAAAAACAAAAAACAACCCTCCCCCAGTAATGAAAAGTAATACTAATTGTTTCTAATGGGTCAGAGGGTGTGCGAAGATCAGCTATGCTAATCGTTCACCTGCATGATGTTACTTGCATCCTGCATGCAACATGACGGTATGCACCTAGCGCTGACGCACGATGTTACTTGCATCCTGCATGCAACATGACGGTATGCACCTAGCGCTGACGCACGATGTTACTTGCATCCTGCATGCAACATGATATGTACCAGCGCTGACGCATCTTGCATCCTGCATCAGCGCTAGGTGCATACCGTCATGTTCCTGTGTTACAGAGAAGGAACTAGAACACGCAAGAACAGAGCAACTACCAGGCTCTTGCTGCTAGGAAGCGCAGAACACAGACGGCAACCCAGGTCTGTCCCACCCAAAGCTGGACAAACCGAGCCAAGATATTTACATCCTGACATTATATTCTACCCAGGTTTGTTTGTTTTTTTAAAACTTTGCCTAAGAGAAGCCACTTTTAATCTCTAGAAATGAATTCCATCCTCCATATCCAAGGGAATGATATTAGTGAGTCATCCTGAAAGAATGCTTTAAAATTACTTGTCTTACTTTTTCTCCCCAGGGTGGCCCTTGCTGGGCAATGTTTTGGGTAAAAGGGCGACCCTAATCAGGTTGAGAATGGAATCAAGATTCTTTGGTCTGTTTAGAGGTCTTTGGGTGAAAGTCTTCCTGGATAGAGAGTTTTCTGAAACTTCTATGCCGGGGGCCCAATTATGCAACCTTTTAGCTTATAGATCTGTTAAGCATGGGTCAATTTCAGTGAAAAAGACCCAGGTCTCACTCTCTTCAAGATCAGCTCCTTGGCTTTCTTGCAAAAAAGTAGGAATAAAATAGCTCCAGCATTTCCTTTTCCTCAGGCTAAGGGCATTTCAGCTCTTCCAAGTTCATCTCTCCTGGGCAAGCCTGACAATGATTCCAAACTTGGGGTCAGGAGCTTGACTGTGCTACAAAGTGTTAAACTGTATTAACACGTTCAAGTTTGGGCCTCAGCTAATTAAGGCTGCCACCCAAATATATAATAAATATTATTAATGTGAAAAGGAAGTTTCTGAGAAAGGTAATACACCCAGACATTTGTGATGCAATGCCGGCTATTTGATAAAATCATCCATGCCTAAGATTTCTAAGATAAGTGCTTAATAATTCTGTGAAAGAGCTAAGCCACCATCAACCATGCTGCTTATATCAGAGCCATTCATGTTGGAGATGAGTTTGAGCCAACACTGGAACAGATACATTGTTCTGTTCTGATGACCTGCTGCTATGGGTCAACCCACAGAAAGCCAGATGGCCTCTTCTTCCTATTCATTTAGGGCAGGAGACATAGGCAGGGAGTTCCAGAATGCTGTGGTAGCTGCCCTTGACCCTCAACACAGGCAGGCACAGGTCCTATTTCATAATTACAAAGAGGGAGACCTCATACACTATTCAATAAAGTAACTCCTCTATCAGCAAGAGTCCCCAGACAAGTCCTTTACTGTGAGATCAGACAGAAAGGATGCATTTACACATCCAGCAACATGTTACTAAATAAGCCATTTGTTGTTCGTACTTCCATTGTTCCGGTTCAGATTATTTTTAAGATACTTTCCTAAAAGATACTTCCTCCCACAGATAAAAGAGAAGGTGTCACTGAGGACTGGCCATGAAAACTTAATCTCTGATGAAGGGTTACAGAGATGAGATATTCATGTTTGTACAAGTCATCCGTCCTTTGGCTGAGAATAGGCAGGTGATCTGGGCCATGAGGGCTCTGTGCTGCAGGTCACTGTAATTTTCGGGAGAACTTCCCAAGAATAAATGTGGGTTTGTGAAAGAACTGATGGACATATATTCAGTAAGTTATAAACCCAGAGTTACCAGCCGTAGGCTTCAGAGGACCAGGGCAGGTCTGATGAACATCAAGTGGCCAGATGGGAAGAAATCACTTAGCAGCGGGGTTTAGAGTTTGTTGCACACTTAGTAAAGGATGTCATAACTGTGACCATGGCTAACACTGGGAGGTGTGACGGGGACTAACAGCATCCTTTCTTAAGTCCCCTTCAGTATTTGTGGCTCTTCACCTCTTGCACCTGTGCTATTTAAATAGTAACAGAAACAAACAAAAACACACAGCAAACATGCAATGCTTCATAATTATAAGCTCTGGTCAGGTTCTTTTTTTTTTTTTTTTAACTTATTTACTTTAGAGAGAGAGAGAGTGAGCAAGGGAGGGGCAGAGAGAGAGAGGGGGACAGAGGATGTGAAGCAGGCCCTGCGCAGACAGCAGAGAGACCAATGTGGGGCTCGAACCCACGAACCATGAGATCATGAGCTGAAGGCAGATGTTGAACTGATGGAGCCACCCAGGTGCCCCTGGTCTGGTTCCTTTTCTAGAGAGTTCCTTGTCTCCTAGTGCGGTTGTATGGAGGTTGCAAAGTCTATAGAATAATCGGTGGAACAATATACAAAATTGAAAGTTAAATGTGACTTAGGCTCAAGAGGAGAGCAGATCACAGTTCTGACACACAGGCCCTGTCTGGCACAGGTGCTCTTTCGGGAAGTTTTTGCACCTTGGGCAAAGCAGAAAAGGGGGCACCCAGCTGAGTCGAAGCCCAGGAGACCCAGGGAGCCAAAGCCGCAGACTTTCACTTAGGGTGGCTCTTGAAGGCCCTAAGCTCCAAATGAGTCCTGGACCAGCGGGTGACAAAGGCCCAGGGGAACAGATTCTAGTTGGTCCTAAAGCTAGGTCCTGAGGGAGGCTCCTTAGTGACCAGCTGTCTTTGGAGACTAACAGGAAACATAATTTCATCGGTCTTGCTCTGAATTTTAAATCAGGTTCTCTATATTTATAATTAGAAGCTTTTTAAAAAAAAGTTTATTTATTTGGGGGGGGGTGCAAGGAAGGACAGAGAGAGAGACAGAGAGGGAGAGAGAGAATCCCAAGCAGGCTCTGCACTGTCAGCGCAGAGCCCAATATTCGAACTCACAAACCACAAGATCATGACCTGAACTGAAAGCAAGAGTTGGACGCTCAACCAACTGAGCCACCCAGGCGCCCCATCCTTAGATGCTTCAACAAAGAACATTATGCCACATCCCTGGATGAAAAGTGACTTCTCTTTGAATAAATTAATCCAATTCACAGATGATTAGCTATTGGGACCACATAATTCTGGCACTGTTAATCATCTTGTGTTAAAAAAATCTTGATTTAGGGGCGCTAGGTGGCTTAGTCGGTTAAGCGTCCGACTTTCACTTAGGTCATGATCTCGCGGTTCGTGGGTTCGAGCCCCCGTCGGGCTCTGTGCTGACTGCCAGCTCAGAGCCTGGAGCCTGTTTCAGTCTGTGACTCCCTCTCTCTCTGACCCTCCCCCTGCTCACACTGTCTCTCTCTACCCTAGAAATAAATAAAACATTAAAAAAAATTTTTTTAAAAATCTTGATTTAGAGAATTACTAGTAGGTAAAAAACGCATAAGCAGCCTTAGGTCTCAGAAGCTTAATGTAGTGGCAAGCATCCTGGAGCTCGGTGAGAGCCATCCCACAAGCTCTTGCATATTTTCCAGTTCTTCCAGAAGGCCAGGCAAGCTGTAAGTGCTTTCTGTCCTTGAGGACAATCAGGTCCCTGCCACTGTATCAGTAGTCGTGTGACTAAAGATCAGTTAACAGGGAACATTCACACAGCCGAACATTTTCCACCCTGACAATTTTTTACGAACTATTCCCAAAATTGACTTGGTAACATGTTAAAAAAAAATTTTTTTTTAATCTCTTTGGACATGATGCATTTTGCCATTCGCTGCGTTCAACCGTGAGAATGTTCATTGTGATGCAAAGCGAAGACTGAGGCCCGGGAAACTGCATTACTTGGGAATCTAGCCTTGGGAAGGGAGTCCGGCCACATTCCCCGTTCCACTTATCACCTTGGCAGGATCTCAGAGTTTCTGAAAAGGGTGCGGCTCTCTGAGCCACGTGTTCTTACTCTTGCAGGCAGGCTGCCCAGCTAATACTCATGCCACGAAAGGGCAGGTGGACCCACTAACTGAGAATGTTCACTCTCAGGCGATCAGCTGTTGTACAGTAGAGCTCATTAATCTTCTGTCCTCAGATGGATGGCATTGTGCACTTAACTGCTATTGACAGACAGATGCGTCCACCAAAGGCAGCCCTGATTCTCCCCGTCGGCACCCTACCCTGCAGCCACACACTCCCCCCCTCCATGTGCTTCCATGGCAAACCGTACAAAGTGTGCAGTGGGATTAGCTACTGCAAGGTGAATAGCTAGGATATCAGCTTGGGAAGGACGAGGCAGAGAGAGATGACATCCCAGTACACTGAATGTGAGGTTCCAGCTGACTGACTCTGCATTATTTCCCACCCCAAGGGTAAAATTTTCCATGAGAATTGTTTCGAAAACCAGATGTGTTACATTTTTTTCCCTTTTCCTAAGCATTTGGATACACGCGTGGGAAACACCCAACGTGTGATCTCAGACGCGGCAGGTTTATGGCTGAGTAGCAAGCAACAGATGTATTTGAACTAATCATGGATTCTTTATAGAACCGACTGACAACATCTCTTTTAAAAATAATACTAGCGGTAGGTTTTAAAGGGCTATTGGCAAAGGAGCATTTTATTTTCTAACTAGATCAATTGCTGGAAAACTCATTCCATGAGCTAAAATCTCCCCAGGGACCCTGGCATAACGACAAACTTCCTAATAACTGTAATTAAACATTCATCTGAAAGTATAATCTCTTTCTTGAATCATATTGTTCAGGGAAAATGAAGGGTGGATGGGTGTGCATAGAAAACAGCTCTTTAGTTGTGAAAATGTGATTTGAGTGTAGAGAGCTGATTGAGGGGGGTGGATATCACACATATCCCTTAGGCCTGTGCTCAGACATCACTACTTTCCCTCATTTGGACCTGAGCCAAAGATCTGATGCCAGCTCTCTCCCACTTGACCCTCCGAGACTCTGGGCTGAGGGAGGAGCCGCAGCTGTGGAGCCCACAAATGTCAGCGGCTGAGTGGCGACAGCCACGCCCGGGGTAACTGCTGTGCTCTGGGTCCACCCGCCCCCTGCCCCGCACCCCAGAGCCAGGGGTCTAGGGCTTGGGACCTTGGGCTCTGCCCCACAGAACCATCAAAGAAGCAACACAGAATCAGAAAGGACTCAGACCAGAAATTCAGGGAGCAAGAAAGCTTTAATGCTGGATGCCTCCTAGGGTCTCAACACTTTAAACCCAACACACCTGCTGTTTTGTATAGAAGTGCAAAAAAATCTGGGTGGCAGCAGTAGAACCAGATAGCAGGGGCTATCTGCTTAATAATTAATAAATGTGGCATTTGGCAATAATAATGATTATTTCATATTATACTCTGAAATCCCACCTCTCTTTAATGTGCTTTCATTTTTTTAAATGTTTTTATTTATTTCTGAGAGTGAGAGAGAGAGAGAGAGTGAGCAGGGGAGGGTCAGAGAGAGAGAGAGATACAGAATCTGAAACAGGCTCCAGGCTCTGAGCTGGCTGTCAGCACAGAGCCCGACGTGGGGCTCGAACCCACAAACCATGAGATCATGACCTGAGCTGAAGTTGGATGCTTAACCGACTGAGCCACCCAGGCGCCCTGAGTACTTTCATTTTTAAAAAAAATTCATTTATTTATTTTGAGAGAAAGAGAAAGCATGAGTAGGAAAGGGTCAGAAAGAGAGGGAGAGACAGAAAGAGAGAGAAAGAGAGAGAGAAAGAAGCCCAAGCAGGCTCCCCACTGCCAGTGCAGAGCCTGATGTGGGGCTCTGTTTCACAGACTGCAAGATCATGACCTGAGCTGAAACCAAGGGTCGGATGCTTAACTGACTGAACCACTCAGTCACCCCCATGCTTTCATTCTTTTAGGTGTCACCAAATATTTTCATTTCAAGTGGCTCAAAAAGAACCTAAAACACTTTATACAGGTTTAGGATTAAAAACAACCACAACAACTTTCTCTTTCCTCCTCACACATCATGTTGCCAAATGAGTGGTGTTTCCCATGCCCATTCAGCTAAACATCAATAAGAAAACCCTGTACATTCTTTCTCTGGACATGAGGAGGGTGCTGCACTCAGTACTGTCTCTGGGAAGAATGGTCAACCTTTGTAAAGCCATAGATCAGTCTACACACCACTCAAAACTCCCCCTTTTCTCCTCCTCGTC
Source organism: Proteles cristata cristata (assembly GCA_017311185.1). Taxonomy (NCBI): domain Eukaryota; kingdom Metazoa; phylum Chordata; class Mammalia; order Carnivora; family Hyaenidae; genus Proteles; species Proteles cristata. Next base: position 31,695 of record JAESUZ010001855.1, on the reverse strand, counting down.
TCCAGGGACATTTGCTGGCCTCTCCAACTCATCTGATCCTACTAGCTCCTTGTTTATACATGTCAGCCAAACGAACTAATGGGCTGAAAGCCTTAACGATATAATTTCTAGTACAAAAACAGCTCCAGGCAACCACAGGCAGCCAGAGGAGTTTCCTGCTCCCTAGAACACCAGCATATAGAATAAGATGACACAGACACAGACTGTCAGTCTCCTCTCCCATGTGTGGGTAGAACGAGGGCCTGGGACCTTGGCACCCACCTGCTTGTGGAGCTGGCCCGCGTGCGCAGGCTGCAGCCGCGATCCGTGGTCACCAATCTGCACAGGGGAGTGTGGAGAATGCTCTCCCATCGAAAAGCCGCAGCCTGGGCCACTGTCCTCCCGGTCGGGGACGTCCCCCTTGGGGTCCCCCTGCACTCCAAGCTCGCCGAGCCTGGGGAGGGTCTCCGGATGCTCGCTCTGAAAATAGCAGGAGACAATGATCATGGCCCCAAATCCTTTGCTCTGCAGCCTGGTTTTTACTGTTTGAGAATTCTCCATTTTGTGGCTTATGCTCATTTAGCCCATTTCATGAACTCACTTGGTTTATTTATTTTTTAAATGTTCATGTATTTATTTTTCAGGGGGGAGGCGGGCAGAGAGAGAGAGAGGGAGACAGAGAGTCCCAAACAGGCTCCTCACTGTCAGCACAGAGCCCGATGCGGGTGAACCATGAGATCATGACCTGGGCCAGATGCTCAACTGACTGAGCCACCCACGCGTCCCAACCCTTTTCCTTTGAATAGCACACAAGGGGTGCCCAGTTGATCAGCGAAGATTGGAAATTTTACTGTTTGTAAGTTATTTTGACTATGACAAATTTTATGATTTATAAATGATTATTGATTATAGTTATGGTTTTATAAACTAGAGGAGGAACTCCAAAGTATTGCTCAGCAGGAAACTTCACAACTACTTGTAGGTTTTGTTGCTTAATGATGGTTTTCTTGGTCATGGCTATTTGAAAACAGGTTGAATTGATTTTGGAAGACTTTCTTCCCTCCCAGAGTAGAGAGAAGCCATGTATCTTCCTCTTCCCAGGATGACTTCAAACTGTATACACTGCTCACTAAAGTGAAAGCAGACAAAAAGCCCCTGGGAGTCTAAAGGAAACCGAGACTTATGATGCCTTGGAGTCAGGGGGGCGGATGCTCAGAACCTCAGGTCCCAGCCCTGCACGCATCAGAAGGCTGGGCCAGAAGCAGCCTGAAGAGCTCGAGGTCACACTGACTTAATCAATAAGATCAATCAGCAAGGAAACGGCTCTGTTCTTGCTCTGGGCTGAAACTGGGAATGGGGCACCGGAGGAAACAGACACGTGCACAGGCAGCAAATCTAGAGGTGGCAAAAATCTGACCAAACTGGAGCTTATAAAACGGCACTGGCAGAATGGGCTCTAGCATTCAGGAACAAAAACCGAAACGGAAAGAGGAGAGAAAGATTCAGAGCTAGGTTGGACAAACCAGCCAAGGTGGGATGAGACATGGAAAGGAGCTCCGGGTGACAATTCTCATGAATCCATAGATGAGCAACAAAAGAAATGGCAGCAACACTTTGCTGCATGATGCAGTCACAGACTCTGAAAACCAGGTCAAGGGGCGCCTGGGTGGCTCAGCTGGTTAAGTGTCCGACTTCTGCTCAGGTCATGACTTCATGGTTTATGAGTTCAAGCCCCACATCAGGGTCTGTGCTGACAGCTCAAAGCCTGGAACCTGCTTCGGACTCTGTGTCTCCCTCTCTCTCTGTCCCTTCCCCACTCACGCTCGATTTTATTTAAAACAAAACAAAACAACGAGATTAAAGGACAGTATGGAATTCTTGGTCTATTATATAACTTGACCACTTGTTGCATTTCCATTGCCTGCATTGGACTTGATAAAATAATGCGAAATGGCAGAGTGTGACTCTGTGTGTAGAAGGCAGAGGGACAGCGGTGCCTGGAGGGTAAGAACAAAACCGACGCAAATAAAATGAACGCTCTGGGCGGAGGTACCTCAGCGAAATCCTCGCCTTCCTCATCCATCCGTTTCCCTTGCCGCCAGTGTTTCAGCAGCCACCTGAGTTTGACGTAGAAAAGGAAGATGTTCTGCTTCAAGGACCGGAGCTCCTGCTGCATCAGGTTTCTCTCATCACTCCAGGTTCGCTCATGGAGGGTGTTTTGCAAAGCCAGGCTGTGCATTTCTAGCTCTTTCCACCTCAAGGCGTAGAGGTGCTCCTCCTCCATCTTGAATGGAAAAAAAGGAGAGATGTGTGATAGCGGCTCTTCCCACCTGCCACCCAAGCCAAACCCAAAGTCTTTGCAAACTGCCATTCAATCCTTATCATGTTGCAGCTGGGACATGAAACACGGGAACTCCTTGAGATGGGTACTAATTATAAAAGCCTCAAGGGTTTTCTGATTCAGAAGCAGACCCTATTTCAAAGTGAGGGGTTACAATCGATTTTCACTGTCAAGTCTCTTGGGGTGTTTTTAGAGGTCTCTCTCTAAACTTCAGGACAATGGCTTCTCGGATGTATGGTGTGCAGCTGATATCCATGCAGATTCCACGTGCCCTCTGCAGGTGGGCTTGCACACAAAGGCACACTTCGATTGTAAAGGGGGAGTAAGCGGAGAGCCTTCCCCTAGGCTTCCTGAGCCTTCTGGTGTGCACAGCCCCCAGCAGAAGGAGGAGATCACCAGGCTGACGGAGAGGCCCACAGAGAGCAGGCGGGCGAGGCAGGTGGGGGAGCAGCGATTTGTCTAGGTGCGAGGTCCTCTGCTGCTTACAGAGGTGGACAAACAGGGAAGTCATCCGACAACCTGCTGCCACACTCAGGACTTCACATTCGTATCAGTGATGAGTAGTGACCCTTAGGGAAATAAAGCATTGCTGAAAAAGCAGTGTCTCCCATTGCTACGCTAAGTTCCTGCTTTTCCACATGGGTCCAGGCACGTTACAAGCAATAAATCATCACTATGTCAGTAATGCCTAAGCAAAGGGGTGTGAATAAAATCTCATTGTACAGGTAGGGGCATACGAATAATATCAACAGTAGCTAAAGTGACAGATGGGATGAAAGCTTTCTGTCCCACAGACCTCTCCCCTCCCCCCCCCCCAAAAAAAGGGTTAGGATCCCAGCCTTGTTATCGGCTGTCCTCTCCTACTTTAACACTCCCCCTCGGCCAAAGATCAAGGCAGTGAGTTTTGTTCTGGCTTATTTTTCTAAAGTGCTAGAAGTTTGTGCGCAGAAACCGAGGGGATGCGATTACGGCTGCCTGAGGTCCACACCCACGTGTCTGATATGCTAAAGCCACGGAAGAGTGGCAGCTCTGGGCAGGTCCCGGTTCTGTGCACAGACCTGCTTGGCCGCAGTCATCATACCAGATATTTTTTGCACTTCAAGCTGTGATAACACAAGATAGCAGTGATTTAATTCACCATCGCGGCAGCCTCAGAGTCCTCCCGAGGCTTCTCCGCCCTGTGGGCACAAGAGCAGGATGGAGTGGGGAGAGGGGTAGCCTACCAGGCTGGAAACTCAGCGTTTGCAATGGACTTGCAGTGTTATCTCAGGCCACTGGCTGACTGGGGAGGTTTCGGGTCCCTGGGCTGCAAAGTGATGCCAGAAGCTACCTTGGGATGTGCAGAGCGCCTAGCTCAGGGCAGGTACGCCAGAGATGTTGGAGTATTAGTGGAGGTGCGGGGCTGGGGGCGGGGATGTTCTGTCCACTATTGTGCAGCCTCTAGCCAATGTTCCCTCCCGGACTTGCTCTAACTTCCCCACTGTCCTGGCTGCCTCCTCCTGTCCCACGACTCCAGCACTTCTCAAGTCTCAGGGCTGGTCCTTTGCCCTCGGAATCGTTAGGGAAAACTGTCCCTTTCCCTCTGAACAAGCCTGGATGACCTCTCACCGCCTTCCAAACAAGGTCTGTAGGCTCATCTTCAACACACTCCTTTCCCCTGAATCCAAGTACTAGCTACACACACCCGGGACCCTGCCATTTTGCTATTACCATCTCCAGGGATAGACTCCCTTCTCAAACATGATGTTTGGTGCAGTTAAAGAAAAAAAAAAAAGGAAAATAAGTTAAATTATTTAGCAAATGAGTGCCCGTGTCCGCAAATCCTTTCGCATAGCAACTCTGGTAAAGGATTTAATAGATAAAGGATAGTTAGCTAGCTTATTCTAAAGTAAAAGGGTTAATAAGGCCGCAGCTCACATAACGGCAGTATTTTGAAGACAATCGTTTGGGTGAGTTGCTGAAGTTTCTATCAGAAAGTTTACCACATGGAGAAAGCTTACGAATCTGCGGGACACCCCAAGTTATGGACACACTTTTCATGTCCAGATGCACTAAGGCCCTTATTTGATTTGCCTTTGCTGGTTTACAGCTGCAGGAAAATGTAGACTCCATGTTAGGAAGGACTTTCCCGCCGACCGCAATGTAAATACAGTAAAAGCATGTGTTCGAAGAGAAAGGCAGACGGTCGTCTTTATGACATGTCTGAGGGGCAGCTCAATGGATGAAACTCCAGCCCTGGGAGTCCAGGAGCCTGCGCACGACAACTTTCTTTCAAATACATCCAGTCATCTGCCTCCAGGGGCCGCGCCATCAGACACCTGGTTGTGCTGAAATCGCGTGACATATTTACCTTACGAATCCTGTCTGTAAATCTCTCTGTCTCCTCTTGATGCAGTCTGGCCGCCTGCGCAAGCTGACCCTGCAGCTCCTCTAGCGACACACTGTGTTCAGGTAAAACAGGGGGACCCCTGAGCTGATCGGTGGGATAAAGGAAGGGGTTTAGTGGACGCCAGAACTCTGCCTGACGTGAAGACGCAGGACAGACATCTGCACAAACTGGGGACACACACGGAGCAACACAGCACGTGCGGGCGCCGCAGCAGGGGAGTGAGTCTGGCAGCTTCCCCGAGATCTTGCCCTGGGCACTTGTATCGCCTACGATGGACAAGCCCGGCCGCCCTCATCTCTTTCCTAGGAGACAGGCGTGTAATGTTGCCTGTGACCCGAACTTCGCCGACCACCACGGTGCCCACCAACCAGGCTGAGACCCAGGGGCGTCTCTGCTACCACAGCAGCCTCTCAAATTGCCGAGGTGGTCGGAGCTGGCAAGTATGATTGAGTCAAATGTGACCACCTCACATGAGTGGATCTTGTAGATTCACTACTCGGTGCATTCTAAGCTGCATAATTAATCTGCTCATATGCTTCCTTAGTAGAGATTTTCCTGCTCACTCCAGAATGCCTTGCTCTTTCCTGGGCGGTCCTAGGCTGGACAGTCAGGATGACCGGGGTCGGGCGCCCAGAAACACGGTCTCAGCCTTCTCAATTGCACACAGTGCCTAAGAGGAACTGCACAAAGGTCTGCTTGTTACATTTTAGATGAAAAGTAGTCAAAGGAATCTTTTTTTTCATGTTCCTTATTGGTAATGTCTACCTACTGGCACAGCCTATCTTTTGTGTCCAAGTGGCAATGGTAGAGAAATCAAAGCTACTGTTTTTGAAATAAAATGTATTTTTAGAGATGGAAACAGTTAAAATCAGTGGGGGGTTAGCTATGATCTTGTATGTAACCTGGGTTGACCATGTGTCTCCAGATGGGGGCTCTGTGTGCAGAAACCAGCAACATAAACTCTCCTTTCCGTGGGGATTCCTAGGCCACCGGTGACAATCCGTTCAAAGCCTGATCTTGGTGAGGCTGGCTCTCATTATGGTTACGTGAGGGAGACTTCATGCTGTTCCATCAGCTTCCCTCTACCAGCAGGCAGATGTCTCTCCAGTTGAGCCTTACACAATGTGCAGCCCTTGGGAGCCCTGGTCCATTGCTTTTTCTGCCTATGATGGAGCCAAGGCTCTGTGTCCTGCTTCCAAGGCTCCGGCTTACCAATTCTGGCAACCGTCCCCCAACCCACTCACCAAAAAGCCAGATACCGCTCTGATGTTCACTTCTAAAGTCAGTTCCAATCCTTGAAGATTTCCCCAAGTTGCTTAGGAATTCAGCTACATATTTAAAAGGGCATTTTATACTTTATGCATCTCTTAAAATTTTTTTAAATGTTTATTTATTCTTGAGAGAGAGACAGAGCATGAGCAAGGAAGGAGCAGAGACAGAAAGAGACACAGATTCGGAAGCAGGCTCCAGGCTCTGAGCTGTCAGCACAGAGACTGATGTGGGGCTTGAACTCACAGACCGTGAGATCATGACCTGAGCCGAAGTCGGACGCTCAACCGATTGAGGATTTAGGGGAGTAGATAAGGATTTAGGGAGTACTGGGGATTTAGTAGTAAATAAAGCTGCCCAAATCCCTGCCCTCGTGGGGTATCCCTTCTGGCAGTTTAGGTATTTTGCACACAAGTGTTTTCAGGTGACCCAGGCTACTCTCCTCCTAGCTTTACTTTTTTAACATTTAAAATGTAAAAATCCTCCATGTTTCAATACATCTGATACTAGCCTGAAGCTCAATATTAACAGATGTTGAAACAGGCATCCCAATCAAGCCTATCTTTTAAGAAAATCAGGTATCTGTTAATTTAGTTTCTATAATATTAAGCCAAACTAGTTAGTTTGGTTTTAATCTTAATAAATAACATAGATAAACTGTCTTTATTTTTTTTAGTTTATGTATTTATCTTTGTGAGAGAAAGAGAGAGAGCAGGGGAGGGGCAGAGAGAGAGGGAGAGAGAATCCTAAGCAGTTTCCACACTGTTAGCACAGAGCCTGATGCCGGGCTTGAACTCAAGAACTATGCAATTATGACCTGAGCCGAAAGCAAGAGTTGGATGCTTAACGAACTGAGCCACCCAGGAGCCTCTACGCTGTTTTTGTTTCAAACAAATATACAAGCCTCATACATCAGCACTGTTTGATTAAAAATGTGTCCCCTCTGGGGCGCCTGGGTGGCTTAGTCAGTTAAGCGTCCGACTTTCGCTTAGGTCATGATCTCGCGGTTCGTGGGTTCGAGCCCTGGGTAGGGCTCTGTGCTGACTGCCGGCTCGGAGCCTGGAGCCTGTTTCAGAGTCTGTCACTCCTTCTCTCTCTGACTCTCTCCTGCTCTCTCTGTCTCTCTGTCTCTCTCTCTCTCTCTCTCTCCCCCCCCAGAACTAAATAAAACATTAAAAAATTAAAAAAAAAAACGTGTCCCCTCTGTCGGAGCCATATCTTTGATGGGTTACAGAAAAGGACCTGTGATATTCTATGATATTGTTCATCTGGGGCATCTGATATACCTACAGTGGCTCTGTGTCATCTGTGGAGACTGGTCAACAACAGAAGATGTTAGTCCTCCTCATCTATTAGAAGTTTTATTTTTCTTTACTGTCCATTTTTGCCAATGGAATTTTAAAACTCCTACAGACAGGTAACTGCTCCTAGCTGGGGTGCGGTCACTCCAACATTACAAAAAACAAAATACAAAGGTGCTCTGGTCAAAGTTTCAGTTCAGAATTATTCTACCCTCACATGACTGCACCCAGCCACATACATCTGGAGGAAGTGTTCACATAACACCTAGATCTCTAGAAAGTAAATACTTCATCACCCAGTTCCCGAAATGTTCATTCTAAAAACCATCCTTTGCCCACTTACCTAAGGCTCAGATTATACATCAAACAAGTTCGTCTTGAGCTCTCTGTGAAGTCAGGCTATTGAAAAAATACCATCCTCACTTGGCCTCAGGGCCAAGATTGATATTTAGAGACATATCAACCTTGACATCACAGCCACCTTCCCTGGCAGTGTTCTGAAACCCACCACCCACGCTTTCCCCATGTGGTGGAGTCCACACCAATATACTGCTGATTTTCCTCATTCAGAAAGTGGCTTATAAATCACTTTCCACACTTAAGAAGATACTTGCATTATCTTGAAGCGGGGAAAAAAAAAGGAATGCTTCTCATTATAGAGACTTCAATACTAGCAATGCTGCTTAAATATTAGGACTCTATTCCATGTCTATCAACAGGACTTCATTTTCTGGCAAGTTCCATTTTGTTCTGGCCAGTTTTGTTACTGCTCTTTCCAAAAGGCGTAGGTGAGGTCAGCACAAGTGTGCATATACTTGGTACAAAAGCCCACGTCATTTTATCCATCGTGGCTGGTATTTCACAGCTGGGGCATAAGGGGTCACAAATGCTTCATGTGTGTCGTTGATTAAGGGATCAAAGGAGGAGCTGGGGAAGAGAGCTTTTTGAGATTCCTGCTCTAGAAACTCAATCCTCTGGGCCACAGGCTTGGTTTCATTTATATCTGAAATGTGACCAGTGCCCATGCCTGACCACTTCTCATTCAGAACTATTTTTAAGGCGTCCACACATTCCAAGCTGCATATTCTATACGTTGTTCTCTCTTAACAAGTGGGACTCTCTCAGCAGGTTTGTTAGGAGACACGGGGAGCAAAGTCAGGGAAGAAATCTGGTACGCGGTGGGAGAATCGAGCTAACGTGTACTGAGATGAAGAGGTACCAGGAATACCTGTCCTTCTGAGCTGTGAAGTGTGGTGTGCCTGCATTAATGGGACAGTGGGTATTAGTGGGCTCTGACTTCAGCTTTCTCTGCCTGTGATCGTTTTAAGAGTGCTGGGTATGGATGTTCCCGTCCCTCCCTAAGATTAGTGTGTGCACCATCTGCGAGCCAGGCTTCTATTAGTTGTCACCTAATGACAGACTTGTCATCTCCTGAAATGCAAGTGCAAGAATATGGTTTTCTTTTTCTCCTTCTTGGTGTTGCTGCTGCTTCTGGTGCTTGCTCGTACTGGTAGTAGCGGTTTAACCTGGCCCAAAAACCCAAATCTCCCAAAATAAGAATACATCTTCCCTCCTCTGACCCTGAATACAAGGCAAATAACATAGAAGGCTTTTCAAAACTGGGACTTGAGAAATGGATCCTTAAAAACAAAACAAAAAAACAAAAAACTTAAGCTTAAACACAGAAAGGTTTCCCCCCCTTTTAAGCTATTGATAGCAGATCAGCTCCCCACCCCAAAGAACTGTGGGCAGAGCTAAAGGAAATTCACACCTGTATAGAGGTAATCAGTTTGCAGACAGTCATTTCAAAGGCAATGTAAGAGGAAATGAGAACATTCTTTGAGGCACGTCGGCTTCGGTCTTGGCCTCATTTTGGATGAAAGTGTCCGGGTGTGCCTTTTCTGCACTTATGGTGGCACCCGGCACTGTCACGCTGCCTGTGTGAGTCTTCACCGGGAGAAACTTCTGGAAGAGTCGGGCTGCCCTGCTCACGGACAGGAGCTCTGTGTACCATTTCCGTGACAGCCTCACGGGAAAGAGGTTGTGGGCAACGGATCGGGGGATGTTTTCATTAGAAGGCTTTTAAGAGTTCTATGTCTAGCATCATCCAATGTACAATTTTTTAACCCAACGTCATATTCGAAGACCAAACTAAACAGTTTCTTAGGGTAACATCCACCCCAGGGACAGAGTGGCTCCCTCAAGACCCTGACTCTACAGGCGGTCTATGATGGGTTCCTGTGCTGAAAGGAAAAACAACAGAGCTTTCAAAGTGGTCCCGGAATGGGTTTTATCTTTTTAAAAAAATATTTTAAAACATAACGTGCTCGCATATATAACTGAATCTTCTGTCTGAAATGCCTTAGTGAATAAAGTCAGAACAAAGGATGTTTAAGTCCCGATTAATCCTATTACCCCTTCCAGGAAATGCTGCTGCCTGGGCCTTGCCTTTCACAATGAGCTTTTTCACTTTCTCATGAAAACTTATAAAAACTAAAGGAGACCGGACAGATGTGTAAAGGAAGCAACATACCACTCAAGGTGAGAGACTAAGCTGTGCAGTCAGCCACCCGAGTGATCTGTGTTTCGGCACATCTGCCAGAGGAGACGGACCTCTTCTGAGCAGCGCCCCTCCCGGCAGGGTGGGGAGAGGGCTGAACCAGGCCTGAGGAGGCGGTTCGGGTGCCCCCTCCCTCCCCCCAGCACCAAGCACCCGGGGCCTTCCTGGCAGGCTGCCTCACTCTCAAGACCTCAGTTTTCTCAGGCACAGAATGAGGGCATGAGCCTGAAGATCTGACACTACCTTCCGAGCTGTATGGTGCAGGGATCCTAAGTCACCACGTGGCCCCAGCTAACTCCACTAATCTACCTTTTTTTATCCTGCACGACACTCAGCTTGATTCAACAAAGTGTTTTCCTCTCCCCGCAGCCCATGGCATCCAAAGCTACACAATGCCATGTGTGTGTGTGTGGCAGGCAACGGGGAAGCTTCTCAACGCCCCAGAGTTAAACAACACTTCATCAGAGTTTAACTGAGGTGGCATGTGACACGTCTTGAATGATAAACGTGAAGGAAGGAATATGCAGCTCTCTTCAGGCAGCGATCAGAGAGAAGGGGCTGTGTCTTCGGCCAGAGCTGTGCTGGTGCAGCATCGGGAAGCAGCCAGGAAAAAAATCTGCGCTCTGGGGGGCAGAGGACATTGGAACCCCAACTAGGGCAGCTGTGACACCCTTGCCACCTGGCCGTCTTCAGTGCCAGGACCACTTCCCTCTTTATTACTAGCCACGCTTCACATTTACACAGCGTTCAGCGCTTTTCAGGGTACTCTCTCAATAGCTCAATGGCTCTGGGAATCATTCACATACAATCACGTGAGGCAGGCAGAACAGTCTTGCTCCGCCCATTTCACAGATGAGAAAACAAGAGGCTGAGGCTTGCTTGAGAAAGAGCTAGTAATGGACAGAGCTAGGCTTGAGCCCAGGGATCCTGATGCCCGTGCCAGACTGGATTCTGGCACAGCGTGGCCTCCCTGCTAGGAAGAGCTAGTGGTAAAGTGTGAACTGCAGGCTAAGAAATGGGTCTTCCTGAGGGTTCCATCCTGGAGAGGAATCATCCAGTGCTTTTGAAATGCACACAACTGTGAGGTTGCTACTGCCCAGGCAACCATCATTCTCATATGAAGACCCTGTGTGGGGCACAGGCTGATCAGAGGGGCTTACCGCAAGGTTAGCAATACACAGCAATCACTGCATCTGTATTTGGGGAAACCCCCAAATATATGGTGCTCGGTTTCACTTTTGGTATAAATCCTAGGAATATCTTACCTGCCATTTTGGAATGAGAACACACTAAAAGTGATACACTGTGATGTATGTCCAGGGTCCAAAGACAGCATCCAGAAAACACTTTTTAAAATTACAAACACTCAGTCTTCCAGCTGGGATGGCCTGGGGTAGCCTGCGGTCACCTGCAGTGGCTGCACACAGCACGCCGGGCTTCTGCTTGCTTTGGGGGAGCTCAGCCCTGATGTGCACTCAGCCCTCGGTGTGCGGGATGTCTCTCTGTCACACCTCTGTGTGGCCCACGGTTACAGCCTTCCCTTTGGGACAGGGACATGGAGGCCACCTTCTTGAGCGAGCCTGGCCTCTGCCAGATAACGTAAAACATCCTTTCAGGATGTTTCTGAAACCTGGTTTTGTTTTTATGTAAGCCTTAAATGTTACTGCACGCCCAAATCTACGAGGGCAGAGCTGGGACATACTCTCTTACAGGACAAGGGAAAAGCCCAGACCAGAGATACGTGAGCTCAGGTCTGGGTAAGCCCGCAGCCCCATGCACCGACCCGTGACAACAGGACCTGCAGCTCACCTGGGCGCTGGCTGCTGGCTGAGCCCAAGGGCACAGGCGCTGCTCTACCCCAAGTGCCTCCGTGAGCATCAGTTCCTAGACAAATGCCTGACTTTTTTGCTGGGTGAGCTTCCCTGTGCTCCCAGGAGTGAGTCCCCTGTCTTTGTCACCCCTGCTGTTTGGGAGTCACCGGGATGCCTCAGAGCTGGGCAGCAGTACCCCTTCTGGGACTGGTACATGAAGTCTCTTCAGCTGGACCTTTCCTAACGTGCGACAGGGCGCTCTATTCCTGCCGTCACCCGCCCTGACCAGCAGTCTCGGAGCCAGCGATCTGCTCCTCGGGGACACCTGTCTCTCTGTCCTGGGTGGAATTACTTGCCAGAAAGAGTTTCCACCAACGGGGCGGCTGACAACTGTTTTACACCACGGAGCATCTATGGTGGCTGGGAGCTTTGTTGACAAGAGGTTACTATGGCAACAGGGCCTGCTGAGGAGCCCCCAGGCAGGGAGCGCCCTCCCTGATTCTGCTCACTGGCTGGAGCACTGTCACCAGAAACTACAGGACAGGCCACGAGAGACACAGCGAAGGACAGTTTCCTCCAGCAAAGACAGTGCTTGGTGGTCATGCCTGCTTTCTTTACTGTTTGACATAAAGCTACAGAACACTCACCAATCAGTCTCCTGTGTTTTCCTACAGTTCGCGGGTGGGACGATGGCTGTCCGACAGGGGTGCTGGCCCTGTGCAGACCCGCCCATCCCAGATGCATGCAATGGTTTGAGTCCAGTGAAGTCCCATATGGTTCCGTCTCCGCCCACCATGTCCCCTAAGGACTCAGGGAGGAAACATCACACGGCCAGCCACACAGCAAAAGGAGGGGCGGGGAGGGGGGCAGGGGGTGCTGACCTCTAGGCTGAAGTAGCTCTGGCCTGCCTGCCGGCAGCTCCCGGCGTCCCCGTCGGCCTGGCGGTGCAACTGTTCCGGCTCTTCCCCGTGCTCCTGACCCGGCTGCCACTCCGGCTGACCTCTCAGTTTGGACTGTTAGGTGCATGGGAGGGATTTGGTTTTGTTTCATTTTGTTTTGAATTTAAAATAAACAACAAACGATGAGGGCGTGGTGGTGGGGGGCGGTGGGAGGCAGGGAGTGGGGCTGGAGAAAACAAAAATGGGTAAGGCAGACAACCGAAACCACCGCCGGACCAGGAAAAGCATGACCAGACACAGCGCCATACAAGAGTGACGAGGACAGGGCCAAAATGAAGATGCGCAAAACAACGGCTGAGAGATCTGAGAGGCGACACGGGGCACAGAGTGGGGAAGAAGGCAGAACACCGGTTATGAGGCGCATGCGATGGGGATGCGTGAGTCAGACCCCACTGCAAGCACACACCCACGAAGGATACGGAAACAAGGCTCCTCCTTCCTCGCTTGTGGTCGAGCAGCAAAAGCCATAATCCGGGCGGCAGCTGGGTCATGCACCCAAGGGCGATGCATAGGAAAGCAGTCCTTGGAAGGCCACTCGGCTCCGCCCGCACCCTCGGCTCAGGGAGGGCTGCGACTTTCTCCATCAGAACCATCCTTCTCCCCGGGGGGTGGGGGGGGCGGCTCCTCTCCCCACCCGGGCTCATCTTCCAGTGGGAGCGGGTGGGCCTGTCTGCCTAGGGCCTTGCGGAATGGTACTGCGTCCCTCCGGCAGTCAACCCCAGCAGGGATGCAAGCGCTGCTGGGCCAGTCTGCTAAGTGTCCTGACTGTGAAACGAGTTTGTACTTTGTTTTTAAACTCCTCTGCTTCTTCATCGGGGCAGCCGGTCGTTTGCGACACCAAAACATGGAGAAAGGACGGACTGCGTCGATCCCTATCGCTTCCATTGGGGTGGGCCTTGTATCGTGAGGGAGGGCCTCTAAGCCAAGAGCAGCCGCGCGGTTTAAAAAAAAAAAAAAAAGCGGAAAAGGAAAAAGAAACCAGGAAATAAAAGAAAACTAAAAAAAGAAAAAAAAAAAAAAAAAAGAAAGAAACCCAGCCAATAGAAAGGATCTGGTTGACACTTGAGGCTTTAGTACAATGCAGGTTTGAAATCATAACCAAGCAGCCGTGAGCAGAATGAGTTCAAGTGCAGCAATGCCAGCGAGAAGGAGGAAGAGCAAAACGGAGCAGGGAGGCAGAGCCAGGAGCCCCCTTACCTGCAGGTCCGGGACCAGCTCCTTCCCCAGGTTCCCGACGGGGGAGTCCCGGGACACAGAGGTCACAGTGGAGAGAAAGCTGGAAGACTCCGTGAGGTGGGGCAGGGGGGACAGGCCTTCCAGGCGCTCTGTCAGGCCGTCCCCGATCCGGTTCACCTGCTCCAGGAAGGCCTGCAGCTCCTTCCTGAAAGCCTTCATCCTCGAGTTGATGGTCCCCAGCAGCGGGGGCTCCTTCTTGCCCCCCTCGCCCGTCTCCCCCGCCCCCTGGACGCCAGACCCCGGCGAGGCCTCGCCGCCGCCCTGCTGCACCGCGTCGTCCCCGAAGCCGGCCGTGTCTGTGATGAGGCGCTCCACGGAGCGCTCGAGGCGCTCGGCCTCGTGCTTTATGCTGGCCAGGCACTCGGTGTCCTCCCTGGCCCGCAGGAGCTCGGCCGCACACGGCTCGCTCGCCTCCGACGGCTTCCCGCTGCCGAAGCCCGACGTCTTCTCGCACATCTCCTCTGAGTCGCTCTCGCCGCCAATGGGGCCCTCCCGTTTGGGCTGGGGCTGGCGGCCTTCCTCCCCGTCGCTCTCCTTCTTGCCCTGGTCGCTGTCCGCGTCACTGTCCCGGGGGCTCGGGGCGCGCAGGCCCAGGTGGGCGGCCAGGTCGTAGCGCTGCACGTTGGACAGCAGCACCCGGTTCTCGTACTGCAGCTTCAGCACCTTCCCGCTCAGCTCGTTGATCTGCAGCCGGGCCGACTTCAGCTCCTCCTGCAGAGGCGCCCCGCTGCCCGCGCCCTTGCCCGAGCCGTCCGCCAGCCACCCAGGCTCCGGCCGAGGCTCAAACTTGAACTTGCTCAGCTCATGGGTCAGCTGCCGGTTGTGGTCTTCGATCTCGGATATGGACCTCCGGAGCAGCTCCGCTTCCTCCTCCACAAACTGCAGGTGCCGGCGGAGCTCCATCGAGGACTCTAGGGAGTCGCCGAAGGGTGAGGTAGGAATGCTTGGGATGTGGTCCCGGCCCGCGCCCTCTCGCTCGTACTGGACCCGCATGTCCTCCATCTCTGCTTTGAGGCCTCGGTTCTCCACCTCCAGCTCCACGATCTTGCGGCCTAAGATGTTGGCTTCTTCCTCAACCAGCTTGAGCCGCAGCTTCAGCTCGGCCTCCCTGGTGCTGGGCGGCCCACCCGCCTCCCCCGTGGGGAGAGGGCTGTCCACGTCACCGTAGATGGCCTTGTACCTCTGTAGCTCCTGTTCCAGCTCGTCCTTCTCCCTCCCCAGCTTGGCCATCTTTTTACGCATCAGGGAACCTTCCTCTTTGGCAAACTGAAGCTGGCACTTCAAATCGGCACTGTCATCCTGCCAGGAGAGAACAGCCCGAGAGAAGGGTTATTTGAAAATACCAAATGTTCGTGTTTTTGATGATTTCCCTCGCACCTCGCCCCCAACACGCACGCAAACACAAAACAACCATCTTTCTGTCAGTGCGTCGAGTTACAGGTAGAAGGAGCCAAGACAAAGCCGAGGTGAGCCCAGGCCTTCGCGCAGGGGACACCGTGAAGGCCGTTGGTCTGTTGCCTTCTCACAGAAACCAAAGGAACCAAACGAATCATTTGGGACAAACATGCGCATGGTATCCATCATACAGGTGATGAGCGAAGAGGATGTAAAATGAAATGGAACCCAGTGTCTGTCAGCAACGCAGAGGTTCGTCCTTATTTTGTGAGTCCAATCCGACAAATCATGAGCACCGGTGAGGGAGGCCAGCACCACTCACTAAACCTGGTGTCGCAGACAGGTTTCGGTAGCTACTTCTACCTGTCGCCACTCACTTCCTCCACAGTGCAGACTGCCCTCATCTACAGTAGCCGGCAATCCACAGGTATTACCAGGACAGAGAGGCCCCAATCAGAGCCCGGCATGCTATGGATTTGTCGAGACCCTGAGACGTGGCAATTCAGCTCTACTCCACCCCGGTCTCCCCACCCCCAGCATATCACAAGGAAGACAGAAGGATGAGAACACAGGACGACAGGCAGGAGGCGGCTTTTAAGTCTAAGTGAGCAGCAAGTACCACATGGTTAGGGTGAACTGTTATTGCAGACCTAACACCTGGGTTACTCACAACCTTTCACAAGGCAAGGGCTACATCCGAACCTTTGTTCTGTTCCACTCCCTTTACTTGCAGACTGGTAGAATCTTCTACCAGTGAGAACCACGTCTCCAGTTTTGGAACACTTAACTCCACCCTTGGGTTTCTAAGTTTAATCTCCTGCTGTGTGCTTGAGGTCTAGAAGATACATTGTGAACCATTTGGAAAGTTGACTGCGCCTTCTCTGTGCAGATCACAATGCTTGGGAACTACATGAGCTCTGATACGGGCCTGCACAAATGTTTTACTAGTCACATTCAGCGAATGGGAAAAATGACGAATTTCCTGAATCATTCCCCTTTGGCTATAGAGGTTTCAAAAGGCTTCCATGGGGGCTTTTCCATGGGGAAGCTTCAAAGGCTTCCCCATTACCCCAAGAGACTCAACAACATGGTCAGTGGTAGCCATATTCCATCCATTTGAGAGAGGGTCATCAAACCAATCTCTGGAAGAAGTCAGCCCTCTGGGGGAGAATGAACTTTTAGATCATTGTTTTGTGTTCAAATGGTCTGATGGAGTCAGATGCAGCTTGCACACAGCTTCTCCACCATGTTCTTGCCACACACTCACCATTGGACAGCAAGTTACAGAAATACCCACACTGGTGCCTCCTAACTGTCTTCCTTCTACCCTGCCCAGATCCCTCCTCCTGCACCCCAAGATCCTGGAAAGAAAAAAAAAACTGATGTGACATGGAAGACTCGGGAAAAATCTAAGGCCAATCTGGGAGCCAGTGCCACGTGGAAAGCAGGCCCTGGTGCTACCTGTGCGCCTTTGGAAGGGACAGGCCCTCCCTGCCGTCCTCTGAGTAGAGGGTAAATCGGTCCTGCCAGAAGGGGGTTCCACTTCTGCCCCTTCTGTCCATGATCCATGGGCTGATCACAGAGCCCTGGTCAATCTGTCTCCTTATGCCTAAAGCAGGATCCTCACTCAATGACAAGGTCACCATGAAGGTCAAATGCACTGCATAAATTGTACATGGTGAATCTCCACATTCTAGCATCCTGAAATTAACTTTCCTCTTTGTCTGAAAAGTAATTAATATTGGAGAGAGATGCCAGTAACTCTGGGTTTTTTGTCTTCTTCGTGCATTAGGAGAATAACATAAATGTCACTAAGAGGAGGGTATTGTCTTGTGGTCTAAGAACCCAATATACTAAGGATTTTGTTTTTGGTTAAGCAGACATAAAAGGGTTTTCGTGACCAACTGGAAATAAAGCTGTCTGCCCACTCATACTGAGCAAAATGGATTACCATCACTGTTGGGGTAATGAGAGAGATTTTACAGAGCCTACATAGAACCCTCGGGCTGTGAAAGACATTGTTTTTAATCCTAATACTAAGGGTAAAAGCATGCCGATTTGTTGATTCAATCATTCTTTCAGTGAATACCGGGAATCTGCTCTGCACCAGAAATGGGCATGTTGCTTTTAAATGACCCTAGCTTCTTAAACCTTTTGAAAGTAGGTCAAAAGCACCCTTTCAATTATTTGATGAACATAGATTTGTAAGAAATCTATGCATCCAAATACACAGAGAGGTCTCTGCAGTTCACAGGAAGGAATGGAGTTTTAATAAGCAAACACACATACCAGTGGAGACAGATGGTCAACACTTTGTAAATGGATTAGTTTGGGAGTGAAAGCTCGGGTTGGGAAGATATCACAATGCCCTCAGACCCAGCATTAACTTGATAGCCAGCGTGTGTCCTTTGCCCCTAAATGATCCTGTCTCTACCTTGAACCAGAGAAATTCCCTTTGTGCCTGAAAACAGCAGCTGATATCATGGAAAAGAATGTCACTAGCCCCAAGGGGACCCTACCATCTGCCCACCTCGGGCCTGGGCAGACCCAAGGATGGGCAAGACCCCCTGCTGTGACCCATGCCCTGACCCCACTTCCATGGAAATCTGCAGCTGGTAAGGCCTTGGTATGGTGGAGGCCAGGCCGGAAATGTGTGGACAAGGGGTAATGTGATCTGCACAGCTCAGGAAGTTTTTGTCTCAGACCAAAATCTGGGAATCTCAGGTGATCCTCCCTGAGGGTCTTTCCCCCAAAAGTTGAACTGAGAAATTGAGGCAAGGGGTAGGATCTCTGAGAGGCCAGTGCATCCTGGGCCTTCCCCAAGGGCTCTGAAATGCTCAACTCTAAGTGCTTAGGGTAGAAAATTCCAAAGAGACCTTATATACCTTGATTTCTGGAAATCTAAAGCCTCACACCCCCTTTCCCCTGCCCATCATGCCCCACAAATCTGACTAAAACCAAAACCATTCCCCTCCTTCTTGAAGCTAGACCCCAGTTAAAGAAGCAAGATTCTGTGACATACCCTAAGGAGGCTCTGATTGGTAGATTACCTGATTGATACAGTATCCAAAAAGTCTTCTTGTTCCTTAAAAACAGAAACTACACACACACCAGGGACTCTAACACGATTAAAGCATGCTGTCGTTTCTACTCAATGCCCATGCACTACCAGGCCTCCACCAATGCTAAAGCAGTTTTCCAAAGAAAGACAATCTCTGAAGCCAAGGGAGTGTGTGTATTTAGCAAAAGGGTCAGACGTGCTCACTCGGGTCCAGGCGGCTGGAGCTGGGCACTGTGCCTGCTGGGGCCTGTGGGGTGGGAGGTTAGGAGGGGTGGGGAGCCAGGCTCCACCTCTTCTGGGAGCAGGGAGTCGCTCCTTCTCATAAGATGGGGAATCACAGCCTCAGCTAGAGCAGCAGGAGGCTGGGTCGCCCATCTTATCTTGGAACCATACACTTTCTAAAACTCTGCCAAAATCTGGGGGAGGGGGTCTAGGCTGAGTCCTAAGCTCAAGGATATCAAGCTCTGGTTTCAAGAGATCATCAGATAGCTCCAGGAATGCAGTACGAGAGCAGAAGGTCAAGTCAAACTTTCCACATGACATGGGTCCTGTGGCAGGCAGAGAAGGCAAGCACGGGACAGAGGGGAAGACACACATGGCCCCACCACCACCACCACCACCACCACCAGCAGCAGCTGGAAAGGCCTTGTCAAGCAACAAAAATATATCGCTCTGGGTATATATTCTTTGGCTTGCAAGTCTGACGTCTAGCCAGCACCCCAAGCGCTGACTACTCGCGTTCCTACCTTGCGCCGGGGCGCCGGTTTCCTTTGAGTTTTGGTGGCAGACCTGCAGTTTCCGAGGCGCTCGGTTCCACCGCTCTGCTGGACAGAAACTCCTTTCTCAATGGTACCGCAGGCAGAGGGGGAAAGTAACGTATTCCCGGTGCCCGGAATATTTCTCAGACACTCCTGAGAGGCGGTGACGGCTGTTCACAGCCTGAGTGACCCACAGGCGAAGGCAGTGCTACGTTCCATAATGGGGAAGCTGCTACCCTTTAAAGGGAGATCTTCCCGGCTCAAGAGCCAGGGAGCTGAAGCACAACTGACGCCCGGGAGGGTCCAAGCCCCCAGCACAGGGACTGTGGATTTTAATTTCCTTGTTATCAGTGGAAGCCAAAGTGAGATCAAGGGAGGAGAGAGGGCAGGGGAGAAAAGTTAATCTTCGGCATTCCCGCAGTTCACATGGGCCAGTCCTCTGTGAAGGATATTCTGGGCATCAGTGAGTTTGGATAATGGCAAAACCAAAGGGGATCAAGAGTGGAATTCACGGGGCAGGTCAGCGGAGCTCTCAGTTACCCGACTTCTTATGTCTCTCTAATTACTACTTGCTCTGAGAGCTTGGGGAGCCGATACCCCACTAATGCCTTTGTTCTCTCCAATGCCTAATACTGGCAGCTTTTATTTATTTATTTGTTTGTTTTTCAAAAAAGAAGAGAGAAATCCAGTAGAGCATGTGTTTAGAAGAGCTCAGAAAGTTTTGCAACACAAACCGTGTACACAGAAAGGGCTCTGTTTTTACCACCTTCCAGCAAGAACATCTCACTTTCAGTTAGGACAGTTTAAGATACTATTTAGCTTACACACTAAAAACAAAACAAAACAAAACAACCAATAACAACAAAAAACCACCCAAAAAACCCACATCAAACAAACAAAAAAACCCCAATGCCCCAAACAATGCTTTATGAATGAATGACCCAACACTACAGTAGCTGACCTATTTTCCTGTGTGAATGACTTTGATGGCCAAAATACATTTTACCAGTTGTGAATGCTGCCAGAGAGCCCTGAATTACACCAAATATGTTTCGCACAGAGCCAATCTGTTCTTGTCTTTCTTGAAGAAGTCACCAGCTTATCAGTGTGAGAAACAGAAAGGAGGAGTTGGTGGTTTAGAAAGGACATTCTCATTCCGTGGAGGTTTTGAGTGAGTCCAAATTTTTTGGCAGGTAATGTTTCTTTCAATATTTTAAAGGCAATGTTCTCATGCTTTGGAGGCCATTCAAAACGAGATGATGGCCCCTTGAGGAGGTTTAACATTAGAATGATACCTCTGCTTACCTGGTTAAAGGTTTTCTTTTCTTTGTACGTTTCCCGGCTGCCTCTTCTTTTCAGGGAACTCTGAAACAGATCCAAGGGACATTCTGTTATGGAGAGGTCACGTGCAGGAGTTGGCACTGGGCACACGCCATCCCCACTGGAAGGGGACACACACAATGGATGGAGGCTCTTTTCTTCCCACGGGAATCAAGGAACCACTCAGAGTCAATGTTTAAATGCTGTAGAAGAAGCTTGGCAAGGTCTTTGAACGCTAATGATTGTATTTGGAATATTCTTCAATTATTCAGTTGAATGGAAAGGAAGGGTGGTTTGGACAGTTTGTAACAGTGGGAGGAAGAGAGGAGAGAAATAGGTAGTTTGGGAAATAGATACATAGTATTTCTGGAGCTGTCCTGCCTTCCTAATTACGTTTTGATGGGGCTAATATCAAAATTAAACATGGTTTCCTGAGTGCCGATGGCTAAATGGCCAGATAACACAGTGGTAGGAAGGGAGAGAAGGGTGGCCCGGATTTATGGAGAACACTTAGTCTGGGCTGCAACACTCTTCAGGCACAGCCCCCTCCAATTCATGACCAAACCTACATCTTCAAGGTCCTGTAAGGCCATAATGTACTCACGTGAAGAGGCCTTAGCCGTGTTTAGCCGAGTCCTTCAGTGGGCTGGGTCCCTGCCTAGTTTTACATACAATGCAGTACATATGAGCCTGCTTTCCGCAAGAAGTGTGTCTGAAATGCAAACATGAATATAAATAAAAGGGGCCAAGGGATGTCTGAAATAGAATAACAGGGGGCCAAGACAGTCCCTACTAAAGTCAAGTATGAAGACCGAAAGGACTGGCCGGAAGAGCGAGAAACATCCCGGCGGGGAGACAGAGGGATGTGAAACCTGAAGACTAATATAATCCTGAGACAAGCCAGAAGAAGGCAGTTTGGAAAGCTTAAGACTTGGGGGCTTTCATTCAGATCCTGGTAAGCCTGTGACTGGGAGGGAGTCTCCCTGCCCTACTCAAGGCACGGACCTGGAACCTTGGATCTTCTGGGAGTTCATCTTAAGGGGGCTCAGAGCCTCTTTGCTTCATTCCTTTGCTGCAACCCACCTGCCAAAATAGCCTGGGAAGGAGGCTCTCACACAAGTCCCTTATATCACCGTCAGACCTATGGTAATGAACTCAGTTCTGTTTGCACTCCAAGTGCCTCACTCACAGAAGGCCGGGCAGTGTCCTTCACTGAGGAAATTTATCAAACAACTAAAATGCCATCCCCTTAACCTCTTAGGAGGCGGGAGGCCAGAAGTCTGGAGGAAACAAAACAACAAAAAAGTAATTGAGAGAAGGGTGAGAAAGTTACAGAATCAGCATGGAGTGTGGGCACTCCCTGGTCAACCAAAGCGGATGTGGGGAAGCTTATTTCTAAATCCCAGCTGCAGAAGCAGCGTTATTTCATTTAGCCTTTTTGGTAAAGGCAGGGTCAAACTACAAAGAAAGCCAGCCTTCATTACAGGTTATGTTAAGTTGTTTTGGGAAGGGCTTGAGATTTACCACCCATAGGACACAGGTTTTCCAAGACTCTTCACTTAGCAGTGAAGGAGTTTCTTTGACTTGAATGAGCCGAGTGAGATGAACACTTCTAGCAATTCACTACAGAGAAGACTTCCCATAAAGAAGCAGGGAGAGAAACCATTCCCAAGGCTTCAGTCTCCGGGATCGAATTCTGGGACCAAGGTCAGTGCAGTGAGCCTGCGCTCTGCCACCCTGTACCGCATCACCTTCTCCCAGTGACTGCAAAGCACATTCTGCACACAATGAAAGAAAACTATCTGGAGGGGAGATGAAAGCTACAAGTGGAGACAGAATAATTACGGTGCTGCATTTCAGTGGGTGAGGAAGGACACACCTTCGGGGCGAGTCCTCCTGCTGGGAGGCAGCCAGTTGGGGAGCCTGGGCTCACAGATTCCTCAGACCAGCCTGATGATTCTTTCCCCTGAATACAACTATCCGAGCCCCATGATCCTTCTAGTGAATCACGGAATATGTGGGGGGCCGTGGGATCCCCAACACAGATCCCAGTCACAGGGAGAAATACAATGAAAAACAATGCAAAGATTAAAATTAACTAGAAATTGGCAGGACCCAGATGCAAGAAACCATACAATTTTGGTGACAGACATGAAGGAGTGCTTGATGCTGTCCGACGAGAAGACCCCATTTTATAAAGATGTCACATTTCTCCCACATCATTGTTTAGTATGACGTCATTTTAACCTAATTCCTCTTTCTTTCCATATATATACTGTAACGTGTATAAACATGTAATATATACACATACATACACAAAAAGTATGAGCGTGTTATGTATATATACATGCGCGCGCACACACACAAACACTTCTGTATATATGTGAAGGAGGTAAGAGTGGGGAAAGACTTGACAAAGTGACTCAAAAATTCATTTAGAACAGGGGTTGGCGATCTAAAGCCCTCAGGACAAATTAACCTGCGGCCTGTTTTGTAAATCAGTTTCACTGGAGAACAGCCTTGTTTCTTACCTCTACTCCTGCTCTGCACTAACAAAATCAGAGCTGAGTAGCAGGGACAAACCATGGCTTGCAGAGCCTGCAACATTTACTATCTGGCCCTTTTCAGAAAGTTTGCTGACCTCTGACCTAGAAAAATAAACTGGTAAAAACAGCCAAGAACCCTTTGAAAGGGAAGAATCATGACAGTAAGCTTGCACTATCACATGTAGAAATACAATATAATGGTTTGGAGCTGGTACCAAAAAGTCAGATGAATGGAACAAAACAGCTCAGAGATAAAGTTGAGGGTATATGAGATTTTAAAAATTGATACAGGTAGCATTTTATTAATGTTTATTTTAGTTTTTGAGAGAGAGACAGGGCACAAGTGAAGGAGGGGCAGAGAGAGGGAGACACAGAATCTTAAGGAGGCTCCAGACTCTGAGCTGTCAGTATACTCAGAGCCAACGCGGGGCTCGAACTCAAGAGCTGTGAGATCATGACCTGTGCCGAAGTTGGATGCTTAACTGACTGAGGCACCAGGTGCCTCCGATACAGGTAGCATTTTAAAAGTGGGAGAAAGAATGGGTTATTTGGTATATGTTGGGAGAATAACTGGCTAACACACTAGAGAAAAAATCAATACCATATATCAAAAAACATTCCAGATGAGTTAAATATCTAGACGTAAGAAATCGCAAAGGAACGAGAAAGAAAAGAGATGAATTTCTGTTTGTTTTGGGGGTATATTCTTTATAAACAGAAGCCAAAATATCCAAGGGAAAGACTGAGTGGATTGGTAAAATATAAAATGCTTATATATCAAAAGAAACCATTTACAGTATTAAAAAGCAAATGGCAAAATAGAAAAAAAAGGTTTCTAGCACAAGGCAGACAAAAGAGTAATATTTTTGTAAGCAACAGGAAAATCATTTTAATTATTCTTTAATAATTAAAAACACATGATTTTTAGCCAACAAACACATGAATACTAGCAATTGAAATAAAATATCATTTTTCCATTTAGAGGCTTATAGACCAAAAGACGTAGGACCCCCGAGTGTTAGCAAAGGCCCACAGAGGAAGGAGCTTCCATCCAGATGGGTAAGAGTGGGGACTCGGGGGCAATTCAGCCTGGTAAATGAACACACTGTGACCCAGGAATTCCACCTCTGGAAATGACTAAGTCCTAATGGCTAAGATGCCCTTCACTCATCCAGCATTAATCCAGTATCTCCTATGTTGCCTTGTCTGGGAAGCAAGGTAACAGACTTTTTTCTTTAAGTTTATTTAGAGAGAGTGAGAGAGCGAGAGAGAGAGAGCATGTGTGGGAAGAGCTGAGAGAGAGAATCTCAAGCAGGCTCTGCACTGTCAGCACAGAGCCTGACGCAGGGCTCGAACCCACAAACCGTGAGATCATGACCTGAGCCTAAATCAAGAGTTGGACACTTAACCCAATGAACCACCCAGGTGCCCCACAAATGTTTGTTTTTAAGGAACTTACATGAGACTGAAGAGTCAGATGATAAGAAAGTAAACAAGAACAAAACAATTTCAGGTGGTCCAGGGAAACGTGGAGAGATACGTGGGGAGATTTCTGGGTAAGAATGCTTATTGCACTACCTTTTACAATAGCAAATGAATGCTGTGGAGGGTATTAAAATGATGTATTTGAAGAATGCTTAAAGAGGAAATACAGTACATTAAAAGAAAAATGCAGGTTGCAAACAGCATGTATTTTGTGATTTCAATTTACATCTAATAAAATATAAATACATGTATGTATTACATATGTATGTTAGAAAAGCAGACTGGAGAAACATGTCTAATGTTAACAGTGTTCATCGTCAGGTGACAGAATTCCGAGTGATACTAATTTTCTTTCTTTGTGGCTTTTTATAGTCTCCAAATTACCTATGGTGAGTATGATTTCCTTTATAATTAAAAAGAAAAACCTAGAAAATTATTAAAGAGGTCAGAGAAAAGAGGCTGTCACCGATCTATGTAGGATTACAGTGGTGCCTTCTCAGAAGTTATTTGCCATCTTTCTGGATCTTTTTGTAAGCAGACATTGTTTTTATTAGCCTGAGGCTTCAGGTATAACCTGTATATACATATATAAAACCTGTATGTATGTTGGCTAAAAAGACCAAGAAATCTCGTGAGGAGGGGGGAAACTGGTTAGGTGCCCAACTGCACTTCAGGCCACTGGCACATGGCTCTCTCACAAACTGCCATTCAGTCACAAGGCCCCCAGCCTGGGGTACACTGTCCTCCTGGGCTCACTACTGTGAGTCTCATCCAGGGCTGAGAGCTAAGTGCTTTGGGTATATTGGCCCTTCGGGTATATTGGCCAAGGGACCGTAGGTAGAGGATGATTTCTGTGCACATGATTCACAGCCAGTTCATTCCTCTAGATGACTCAGAGATCCAGTGGAGAATTTCTTCCAAGAAACAATAAGGAAAAGAGGAAAATGTTGCCCATCAAATAAACTGAACCCAGAATGGGGGACTTGGCCTGCTGATGCATTCTACGCTTTCTTTTTTAGTCTGGCCAACTGCCAGCAAATCAACTCTCAATTCCTACTGAAAAGGAAAAAAGTTGAGTTTCTAACTCCAAATTGAATCCATCTAAGCCTGATGCATTTGCTGAGTATTGAAAATGATTAAATAAAATATGAAGTTAGGCAATTATTTGGACTCCCATGTCATTTCTTAATTTGTAAGTTAGCCAGTTTCTTCCAGGCAACTTTGGAAAAATGAACACACTCTCAATTGCTAAAGTGTTTCGGAGACAGACTTTGGGCTTAAATATTTAGATCGGTAATAAAAGGGGACAAAAATTAGGATGCTGTGAATTTTGATTGAGGATGGGGAAGAGGGGACAGATGTAGGCAGATGACTTTCAGAATTCTTACAGATCCTTATTCTTAGAAAGTTGTCTGGGTTTTCTGGGGGGCAGATTTACAGCTCACGTGGTTTTAAAATCAGAATAAGAAAATGAAGGTGGGAGACCTTCTTCCTTACCAGGAAGAAGTTATCAGGATTCTGTCACCCATATTAAAGTCCTTGTTTAAGTGTTAGGAGATGTGAAAGATAAGAATTACTAGCTTCTTCTTCGGCTGGAAGCACCAGGTCCGAGCTGGTGGATACCTTTTTGTTTTACCTCCTCTCTGCTCACCCCTTAGATGCCCCTCGCACCAACTCCCACCCCAGGAGACTGGCTCCTGTCATACCATGGAACTGCTGTACTCAGCTCAAGTCCATGGCACCACGGTTACACTACAGGGCCCTAGAAACACAGCTCCCCTGCCTTCACAGCCTCATGGCCACAACTGGAAGGAAACCCTTTCTCCTTGGCCCTCTCTGGAAGAATAATGGCGATATTGACAATTATCACTTGTTGGGCATATCCTCATGTCAAAGGCAATGCTAAACTTTTCTTTAAGCATCTGATGTCAGCTCATCCTCACGAAAGCCTTGAGAGGCATACCTGATTATCACTGATTAACAGACGAGAAAACACTGAAGTTAGGTGATGTTTCAAGGTGCCCCAAACTCAGAGATGGGGCTCCAGCCTGGCCCTGAGTCCATTCCCTCGTTCACAGCCACAGCACTGAGACTCTCTGGGCTGTCTTCCCGGCCTCTGACAGCCCAATATCCCAGTCTGTGCTGCTTTGCTTTTAGTTTTCCGGAGGTTTTTGAGCCCCAAACTGCTGAGTCTTCTTGCACAAAGAGTCTCTCCCTTCTTTAGCAAATGAGCACAAAGAACTATTACCGGAATGGCTGCAATTGCTACACTCACGAGGCACCTCATGGCCATGAAATATGTGTTGGCACTGGTGATTTCTGAGGATCTGAGGCTGCAGACAGCACGGGTCCTTATATGGAAAAGGCAGAAACTATTATCAGAGCACAAAATACCACAAAGTAAATGAGGAGAAGAGGAGAATATATTGAGATGCATTGGCTGAAGAGGAATCCAGCCATTAAAGTCAGGGCTGTTGGGATCCTGGCACCCAAGGGGAAGAGGAGGAACGTCACGGGACAATAGCCCAGCCACAAGCCACACGGTCCAGGCTTTGAGGCCCACCTGGGAGGGACAGAGGCCACCCGCACACCCAGGCTACCAAATGCCACTTTCTCTTAGGAAGAGAACATGGCGATAGAAATGACAGGCTGTTGCTCCTGCACATTTGGGGAATGTGACATGTATTTGCTCTGCAATAGGGGGCTGGTTGATGCATTTTAAACCTTAGAGATGTTTATCTTGAGTCCTGGTAATTGGAAGATTGTGGCTAAAATGTACAACATAATAGTCTCAGCCAAACACCACAAAACAAAAACTGAGGATGATAAAGCAACAGTGTAAATCCTCATTAACATGTAAACAAAAAAATGGAAAAGTCATAACCAACGTAAGACCAAAGTATGACTGCACCAGAAATAAAGTGTCCTTCTGCCATATTATAGGGATCCTGACTTACAGTGTGCACACACATATAGGCACTCGGCAACACAACCAAACAGGACATGAAATATTGAATTAGAGTCTACATTTCAGAGGCTTCTACGGACTCACTTAGTAGGTGACAAATAAGTGGCTCTTGGGCATTCATAACAGTTGCAAACCTATAAAAATATATGTTGTTTGCCAATCAGAACGGAAGATAAGGTTTGTGTCTTATAAGTAATAATCTGTTCCTGGCTCCTACCAGCCTGGAAAAAATATATTTAATCCATTGAGAGAGGCAAATTATTTCCCAGTCTAACAAAAGAATACCAAAAAGTTAGCAGTACTTTTAAAAACAAAACAAAGTCAGGGTGCCTGGCTGGCCTGACTGGTAGAGCAGGTGACTCTTGATCTTGGGATCCTAAGTTTGAGCCCACACTGGGGCTCATTAAGCTGTGATAGAGCTTACTTAGTAAAAAAAAAAAAAAAAAAAAGCAGCCAAAAATTCAAATATAGAAATAAATGATAGCATTGTCCCCTTCTCAGAGAAGATTAATCACTCAATTATTTTCAGGAGCTTGAAATGTAAGAAAATATTTAGTACTTTGTCTTTCAAACAAAAGAGACGTGAATAACATTCTGAATTACTTGTGATACTATTTCTTAATCATCACCCATAAAACCCTTTGGACCTTCTAAATGACACTGAGTACTGTTCTAAATAATAAAGTGTGCTATTATACTCTTTGTCAAAACTCAGTGACTATAAACTTAAAACCTATGCATTTTAATACACATAAATTACCTCAAAATAGAAGCAAAAATTAAGTTCTAGTTAACAGTGCATTTAAGGAATTGGTGAACTGGTATCTCCATTTTCAAATATGTAAAAAAAAAAAGATGGGTTGATAAATAAATAGATAAACAGATACAGGATAAATCAAGTAGAGTAAAATGTTAATACAGAATTTAGATGGTGAGTCTACAGGCGTTCACTATAAAATTGTTTAAGCTTTATTATATGTTTGAAAATTGTCATAGTGTTGGAAAGAAAAAGATATTATGCCCATAAATTCCCAATTTCACTGAAAATAAGTGACTATGACATTGGATAGCCATGAAAAATCATGGTCACTCAACATTTTTCATGACGTGTGAAATGTTTCATAAGATATCAATCACTGAGCTCCAGAACAAAAAAGCATAAATGTAATATCTCACCATGATTACTTTTGTCTTTGAAATATCTAGAAGCAAATACACTAAAATGCTGATAGGTGTTAGCAATGGGCGGTAGCATCATGGGTGACTTCGTGGTTTTTCGTACAGATTTTTTTATTTCCCCGGAACTGTCAAAATTAATATATATTATGTTTTTCAAATCAGAAAAGATTTTAAGAGTAAGAGAACTGACCTCTAATGCAAACACACCCACTAAACCTGTGTTGATTTGGCTCGCCCCCTACCCCCTTTCGGATGCACCTTGGGCCCTCAAGTGAGACAAAAGAAATTAAGCTAAGGGATTAGCTCCCAGGCAGGATTAGCTGTGTGCTGCTGGAGATCATCAAATAGATTTTCACACAGAGGACAAAGGAGGGCCTAATGGACATCTGGAGACAGCAAATGGATCTGTGATTCTAATCGCCTTCCCCAGTTGAACGCTTCCTCTCGGAGAGGCTCCCCGACCAGGCAGAGGAGGCTGACTTGCTGACCTGTGTCTGTCCTGGAGCCCTGTTATCGGGAGGTACCGCTCAGCTCCATTAATCATCCACCAAAGGCTCTGAAATCTCAAAAGCATCCTTTGTTAGCATTCTGCATGAAGCCAATCCCGTCCCTTTGGTTAAATCATCTGCAATTCTCATCTCCAAACCCGAGCAACTTGGATCTCCACTTCTTTTTTTTTTTTTTTTAAATATTTTTATTTATTTCTAGGGGGGAGAGAGAGAGAGAGAGAGCATGAGCAGGGGAGGGCCAGAGAGAGAGGGAGATACAGACTCCGAAATAGGCTCCAGGCTCTGAGCTGGCAGTCAGCACACAGCCCGACGCGGGGCTCGAACCCACGAACCGCGAGATCATGACCTAAGCGAAAGTCGGACGCTTAACCAACTAAGCCACCCAGGTGCCCCTGGATCTCTACTTCTAACACCGAGGCACAGTTTGAGTGACTTAGGGGGGAGAGTGGGTATGTTTGCCCCTTGGTTTCATGACTCCGACGCCCCAAAGCTCTCTCCGTTCCCTGTTAGGCTGCACCACCGTTCAGCGGACTGCAGAAGATTCAATTAGGCAGGGCAGTAACTGAGCTGCGAACTGAGGGGCAGGATGCCACTTGCTCTTGCAGCATGAGAAATCCCTAGGGGCCCGGGGGCTGTGGAGACACTGTTGGAAGGAGACACTGCTTTCCGAGGTGGGCCAGCGAGTGAGCACAGGGCAAGAACCATGCTTCCAACAGAACGCAATGTGGGAGGAACATCCAGTGGGAATACTGGGCCCGGGCTAAGGACAGGCAAGAATGTAGACAGCCTGTGCAAGAATGCAGACAGCCCCGGGTTGAAGGGAGTCACACTTTTATCATCTGTGGTGCTGTCATCTGTGAACACATGGGAAAGAAGCTTGACGCCCAAGCCATGCGTATTTCTGTGAGTGTATCACATGGATGCGACAGAGCATCTGCAATGTCCTCACTTCAGCCCACCAGGCCCCAGGCTCTGATGGGGATGGTGGCCCTGTCACAGAGCCCACGGGCAAAAGCATTCTTTATTTGGATGCCTAACAGCATTTTGTTCGGATGGCTCCTCCTGGGGCCGTATATAAATCCATTTGCACAGTCAAGCCAGATCATAATGGCTTCTGAGTCACAGAGGACAGAGGCCTAATCAGGAAGCACCGTCTGCCTGCAAGCTCATCCTGCTTCCTGCTCTGATGCAGCTTCAGGGCCACTGCCCACTAGGGACATCACTCATCTCTGACAAGCCTGAGTGTCTGCTCCTGAGCCCCTGCCTGTCCCAAGATGAGAGCAGATCTCCCTGGTCCCTCCAACCTTCAGATTGTCCTATTCTATTCAGTGAAATCACTCCCACCCACAGCAGCCTGGGCTGGGAAGAGCGTGGAGGAGGGAGGGATACCACACGCGCCCACAGCACATGCCCACAGCGCCTTGCCACTTGTGCTTTCCAGGATGGACAGCAGGAATATTCCAGAGGAAACTGAGGCTTGCAAAGGTTGCACCCAAGGCTGTTGCACCAAGGGGAGGCTACGCCTCACTTTGGGGTGCTCTCTCTGAAGCCCAGGGATGAGGCCACCTACGGCTCACTGATTTGGGGCTTTGCCCAAGACTCATCTGTTCAGACACCTCTGGCCCTTTGGGTTCACCAGAGTAAGTTTGTGCACTTGGTATGGCGGCACCATGTTTCCATCCCCCTTACACCTCCAAACTGTCTGCAGGTTTCCAGAAGGAAAGGGGCAGCCAAGCGCCTGCCCCCCTACTCGCACCTTCTCGGCTCCTGCCTTGGCTTAAGGGCATGTGCTTGGCCAACGCTGCACATCTGCTCAGGGCATCACAGTGCTTCAGAAAACTGGCTGGTGTTCACAGAAAGAGCCCTTTGGAGGTTTAATAGCAAATAGCCTGCAAATGGGAAAATGCCAGCGGAAAGGCCTTTTCTCATCCCAGCCAATGTCCATTGACTTTTTCTGCGTTCCACGCAGATCACGCTTCTGCAGGTCTTTAGTCACACGTCTCTGTACTCTACCATTTCACCCTAGCCCTCCTTGCAGGGATTTTATGTCTTCCTTTTATCGCCCGGAGTACTCACTCCCGAGAGCTCTCAGAGTTGAGTGTGCAATTTCTTTGGGTTTTAAAAAGCTTTCATATATAGTATGGCCTTAAGAGAAACTTTGAGGGGCGGCTGGGTGGCTCAGTTGGTTTAGCTCAGGTCATGATCTCACAGCTCATGGGTTTGAGCCCCTCATTGGGTTCTATGCTGATGGCTCAGAGCCTGGAGCCTGCTTCAGATTCTGTGTCTCCCTCTCTCTCTGTCCCTCCTCCACTCATGCTCTGTCTCTCTCTTTCTCAAAATTAAATGAACATTAGAAATTTTTTAAAAAGTAAGAGACACTTTGAACATTCGAATAAGATTTTTGTATTCCAAAATCAGTCCACACCTTCATGAATTTTTAGTTTTCCAGCAAGCATGTGACAACACCTGTGTTATCTGTATAAAAGGAAAGGTGAGCTAAGCATGGGCATTCATGGCCAAATCTCGGTGCATCTCTCAGAGACTGTGACCCTATACTAGTTCCTTGGACTTTTAGTACCTCAACTTCCTTATTTAAAAGTGGTAATAATATTAATACCTATTTTATACA